>JABSTQ010010549.1:172500-330333 GCA_013358835.2 Ixodes persulcatus
TGTTTGTAAACATGAGTTGGTGATCTGGCGCCACGCAACGCTAATGACGCCAGATCAGTAGGCCCGAACCCGACGCCTAGCGTCCTTCCACGCGTATTTGACTTGAGACCCGGTCGAATGCTCACGCAGCGCTATTTTGCGATCTGCGTCTGCTCTCGGCCGAGCACACTGTGACCAACCCGAACTGTCCTGAGAAGCAGGACAAGCTCTTCGCGCAAAAAGCCCTCTTCTCTTTCCCTTTGGCAGAGCGAAGGCTGGAAAGGAGGCGAGTGCCTCCTCTCGCTTTCTCTCCGGTGTTCCCTCTTGTTAAAGGGGTACTTCAACGAAATTTGAAATATGCCCGTCGTGTTCAGAAATAAGCTGAATATGATCCACAATATCCATAAATAACAATCGCACGTTTGAATTTCGAGCCTGATGGCTGTATTTTTCGTTATAAACGGCCCCCTCTGGCAAGCGCTCGGAGAGCAGCCAGCGGAGAACACGTCACATCCGGAGCAATCGTGACGCAGTTTGCCTCGGGATGAGCAGAGCTGCGTCGAGGCTGAAGGTCGTCAGGTCAGGATGCCCTAGCAGTTCCAGCCGCCGAAGCGGTCGAAGCACGCCAGCGATCAGGCCACCGCAACTAACCGTAAGGCTGCTTTTGTGTGAATTTTGAGTGACGGGTTAATCTTCTATAATCTTGTAGAGAGAGAATAGCGACGTCTGGGACACACAAAAGAGAGTCCGGTTGAGTGGGGAGTTCCTTTCTCCCCTCTTCTCTTGTGCTGGCCGCAGAGCTGTCGGAATGACGTCAGGTTCAAAGCCTGTATAGACCTTTTCTTTAACGGCGCTGCCATCTTGAGAATTGCGGCGCCGACGACGCCGTTTAGCGGCCATGAGGAAGAAATACCGGCTAGTTCTGGCAGCACAGCTATCTGGGTAGGCAACGGTGTGGGTATGGGGGGAACTTGGCTAGACTTGGCTATGGTGGGCTGCAATAACTTGCTTGGAGCTCTCGAGAGAACGACGACGAAGACGGTGGGGTGTTTTGATTGAGTTTCCACAAAGAAAGAATATATTAGCCGTTTAATGTAGTCTATGCAGGTAAGCTCTCGGCATTTGATAGCTCCATCTTGAGTGGTGGCATGTAGACGTTTTCATAAATTTCACATACCATGGGGCTTGCAGTGATTGAGCGCGTAAAATACGTTCTTGGTGGTGCACTGTCACCGTCACCACCGCGTTGAACATCGTCAGATGACACCGTCTGTGGTGGACGATGAGCGTTACGGCTTGAAGGACTCAACATTGATTCCTCGCTGTTTTGAGCCACGACGCCAGGGTTTCCCGATGTCTCTTGCACTGGACCGGCATTCTGTTGCTGTGAGTCTGACGCATCAAATGGCACCAAGTGCCGACGATTGCGTTGGATGACTCCCGACGGAGTCTCCACCACATAGGAGCGTGGTCTTTTGGCCGGACTCAGCACTTTGGCGGCGCAAGAGACATCGTCCACCCACACATCCTCCCCCACGGACAGTGATCGAAGGCGCTGGACACGATGACGCCGATTGAAGTCACGTTGTTGTCGTCCGCGCGCCGCTTTGTCTTTGCGCTGGAAGTCCTCTTGTGACGGCCAAGTAGGGATCAGAGCCTCATCGAGCTTGGGAACTCTGGTCTGAAGACGCCGGCCAAAGAGGAGCTGGGATGGACTGTACCCGCTGATGCCCGGCGTGTCCCGATACACAAGAAGACTCATGTGCGGATCCTGGGACTTAAAGAACAGCTCTTTCATGGTCCGTACCATTCTTTCGGCTTCCCCGTTTGCTTGAGGATATCTGGGACTGCTCGTAGCATGGTGAAAACCGTAGCACGATGCAAAAGCTGCAAATTCCCGCGAAGAAAATTGGGGCCCATTATCCGAAACCACAACGTCCGGAATGCCAAAGCGGGCGAATGAACTCTTCACCGCTGCGATGACGGCTGTGGACGATGTGGAGGTCAGGCTCACCACTTCGGGGAAACGGGAGTAATAATCCACGATGAGGACGTAGTGCCTCCCAGAGAGTTCAAATAAGTCGATGCCGACTCGTTGCCAAGGACGATTTGGTGTGGGCGTACAGAGGAGCGGTTCAGAGCGCTGCACCCTGGTTTGTGCACACCGTTCGCATCCCGTGACGAGCTGCTCAATCTCGCTGTTCACGGTGGGCCACCACACCGCGTCTCGGGCCCTCCTGACTCTCGCCGGACACTCGGAGCGTTGATGGCTCCGAGTGTCCGCAGGACGACGTAGCCATGCGTGACTGATTGCATGCGTGCGAGGGGCTCGCGCGGGGGTTCGATGAGTTGTGTTTGGGTCGCCATGATGCCTGCATAAAGGTCACTGGTGTTTTGGGTCTCACGGTGGTCGGCTGCTTCATCCCACTTCTGACACCATGTTGCGAGCTTGCTCTGGGCTAGCCGCACGTTACGTGGGATGAAGCAGCCGACCACCGTGAGACCCAAAACACCAGTGACCTTTATGCAGGCATCATGGCGACCCAAACACAACTCATCGAACCCCCGCGCGAGCCCCTCGCACGCATGCAATCAGTCACGCATGGCTACGTCGTCCTGCGTTACGCCGCGTGCGCACATGCACTCGCTACAGTGATAACCTAATTGGACCACCTGCACCGGGAATTAAAATCGGTCCTCTTGTTGTAAACGAAGTGGTCGTGAGCTTAAACGTGACGTTGAGTCTGATACGAATCTCTCGCGATTCAAGCTCGCAATCGACTGACTTCATAAATAAGGATTCGTGGGGTAAATGCGAAGCTCGATAACATTGCAGCCACACTCGCGCTGCAGCTTCTTGTGCTCATGGCACACTTTCTGCTATTGTTCTTATGCTTTTTAAAATTATTTATCCATCCGACGACCACGCAGTGGTAGCCAGACAACCGTAGATTTTCGGAAATTGCAGCACGGTAAAAAGGAGGACTCGGAACTAACTCATGCACGACGTCCGTTTTTAAGCCTTTTCGCCCATACCCTTAGCGGTTGCATACCCTGTGTCAGCGGGCAATCCAAAAATGCACCAGGTCGAGGGTACGTCAGTTACTGGCTGGTTTGAGGTTATGCGAAAAAGGTATATAGTTCTAGGCGATACAGTTATCGTCACTAGGGAATTGTAGTAGACCGTTTTTCTCCTCCGCTACGGTTCTGAATTTCGAAGAACTGGCCACGGTCCTCACAGAGGTAGAAGCTGTAGTCAACTCCCGTCCGGTGACGTTCATTTACAACAACCCTAAAGAACCAGAGGCTCTATCCCCAAGCACACTTTTTATTGGGACGTAAACTGACCACCCTTCCCCCACATCACTTACCAGCAAAAGATGAAGCAAGTTCTGGACACTTAGAGCGACGTTGGAAATATCGATGCACTATTATAGAGCAATTCTGGAGAAGATGGAGATCTGAATATTTACTAGAACTGAGGTCAGCTCACATCACCAAACCCAACAGTTCAAGTGGTTTGCAAACCGATGATATCGTCCTTCTCAAAGACGACCGACTCCCACGGCAGATGTGGAAAATCTGCAGAGTTAAAGAGACTTTCCTAGGAAAGGACGGCAAGGTTCGAGCATGCAGGATTGTGCTGTCCAGTGGGGGAGAGCTCCGACGTCCGATACAGTTATTATACCCGCTAGAATTGCAAGAATGAACATCTGCTCATTTCGGGGGGAGGTTGTTGAAATTTATTCTCTGTAGAAGAAGATGAAGAGGAGGAGATCGACGACGAAAAAGAAGGGACGATGACCGCTACGGCACTCCTTCAGCAAACGAAACCATCATGTAAATATTGTATATAAATCCTTTCTTGTTCAAACTAACTCGACGCAGTTGTTCCCCTAATGTAACGCAAAATCATGGTGCCGAAACCCGGGAACGAACCAGGGACCTTTAGATCATAATTTTGCGTTACATTAGGGGAACAACTGCGTCGAGTTAGTTTGAACAAGAAAGGATTTATATACAATATTTACATGATGGTTTCGTTTGCTGAAGGAGCGCCGTAGCGGTCATCGTCCCTTCTTTTTCGTCGTCGATCTCCTCCTCTTCATCTTCTTCTATAGACAATAAATTTCAACAAACTCCCCCCGAAATGAGCAGATGCTCATTCTTGCAATTCTAGCGGGTATAATAACTGTATCGGACGGCGGAGCTCTCCCCCACTGGGCAGCACAATCCTGCATGCTCGAACCTTGCCGTCCTTTCCTGGGAAAGTCTCTTTAACTCTGCAGATTTTCCACATCTGCCGTGGGAGTCGGTCGTCTTTGAGAAGGACGATGTCATCGGTTTGCAAACCACTTGAACTGTTGGGTTTGGTGATGTGAGCTGACCTCAGTTCTAGTAAATATTCAGATCTCCATCTTCTCCAGAATTGCTCTATAATAGTGCATCGATATTTCCAACGTCGCTCTAAGTGTCCAGAACTTGCTTCATCTTTTGCTGGTAAGTGATGTGGGGGAAGGGTGGTCAGTTTACGTCCCAATAAAAAGTGTGCTGGAGATAGAGCCTCTGGTTCTTTAGGGTTGTTGTAAATGAACGTCACTGGACGGGAGTTGACTACAGCTTCTACCTCTGTGAGGACCGTGGCCAGTTCTTCGAAATTCAGACTACTACGGCCCAGAACCTTGCGTAGCGAGACTTTGACCGACCTCACTAGTCTCTCCCAAAATCAGCCCCACCATGCGGCTCTTTCTACAATTGTTTTCCACCTAATCCTGTGATTTGCAAAGTAGGTCTGCGCGTCCTGTCCTTGTATTGCTTCAAACATTTGTTTGATGTCTTTAGCGGCTCGTTTGAACGTTGAGGCGTTATCCGAATAAATCGTTTTTGCGATGCCTCGGCGCGCAACGAAGCGTTTAAATGCCAACAAAAAGGCTGTTGTCGATAGGTCACTCACAAGTTCGAGGTGCACGGAACGTGTTACGGCACAAGTGAAAAGTGCGATGTAAACCTTGCTACTGCCGTAGTGATGTCGACATATCAGAGGTCGCGCGAAATCCACTCCAGTAGTTTCGAATGGTTCCCATCTTGAAACTGTCGGCTGGTAGTGGAGCTACGGGCTCTGAGGCAGGTGCACAGCTTTGTCTTTGGCAAGTTAAACAGCGACGTATTACTTTCTGTATGACTTGTCTTGCCTTTATAATCCAGTAAGTTTCCCGTAGCTGCGTCAAAGTGTCTTGAACTCCGGCGTGCAGCAGTCGACGATGTTCTTCCTCAATGAGAAGGGTAGTGAACCGGTGGTTTGCAGGTAGAATTATTGGGTGTTTTACGCTTTCCTCGTTGTTACTGAATTGTAAACGACCACCAACTCTCACGATATCATCATTGTCAATAATTGGGTTGAACGACTTGATTTTTGCATTTTTGTCAACTGGCTGCTGATCTTTTAGGAGTACGATTTCCTTCGGGAAAGCCTGCATTTGTGTAGTCGCTATCCAGTATTTTTCTGCGTCTATGATTTCATCGCTTGTTAGCGCTCCCCTTCGTTGTCCTTGCTGTTTTATGTTGTTTGCGAAGCGTTTAATCCAGGCCGTCACGCGAACCAACTTATTAAATGAACTGTAGTACTCCAAGTTCATCAGATGAATTTCGTCGGGTATGGTGAGTTGAACAACAGTTTCTTTCTTTTCTTCAGTCTTGTATTCTTCGCATTCTGGTCTTTCCTCCACTTGACTTGGCCAGGATGATTCCGAACATTGAAGCCAGATGGGTTCCATTCCACCATGTGTTGTTCTCAACCAGAGCACTTGGCATAAGTCCACGCGTTAAAAGGTCTGCTGGGTTTTCTGAACCAGGACAATGTCTCCAGTTGATTGGTTCCGTCAGACCTTGGATCTCTGAGACACGATTTGCAATAAACTGCTTCCACCGGTTTGCAAAACTACGAATCCAATAAAAGACGATCATGGAGTCAGTCCACAGATACACTGGGAGTCCTTCCATCTTCAACTTCTTTGTTAGAGAATGCGCCAAACGAGCGCCAATTAATGCTCCCATAAGCTCTAGTCGCGGAAGGGTCAACCGCTTGAGAAGTGCCACTCTTGATTTCGCCATTACAATGGTCACACACCTTCTTCCCTCTTCCTCTTTCGATGCCACGTACGCTACAGCTCCGTACGCTTGTGGGCTAGCATCGCAGAAGACATGCAATGCCTTTTTTGTTTTGTCTTTGTTGAAGTCGCGAACGATGAGTCTTGGAACAGCGACGTCCTTCAAGGCAGTGAGGTCTGTACACCACTTGTCCCATTCTTCGTATAAGTCTGAAGGTAACACCTCATCCCACTCAACTCCTCGCTCCCAAAGTCGTTGAAATAGCATTTTTATGGTTGTCACGGTGGGAGCCAGAAAACCCATAGGGTCAAATATGCGAGCTGTTGCCTGAAGTACGAAACGTTTGCTGTCTTCACGTGAGCACAGAAAGTCAATTAGAGGTTCTATGTCGAAATTGATGATGTCTGCTTGTGCTTCCCAACCAATGCCTAGAACCTTTGTTCGGCCAATTTGTCCGGGTAGTGGAACGTGGCCGGATCCTTCTTCCTTTAGTTCCGATAACAACCTTGGTTCATTTGACTTCCACTTTCTAAGATGCATTCCCGCCTTTTCTAGTATCTTTGTTGCTTCTCTGCACAGTACCTGGGCTCCTTCCAAATCATCGGCGCCAGTTACCAGGTCATCAACATACATGTGCTGTTTTAGAGTATTCGAGGTATCGGGAAATTCTTCGTTCATTAAGTCGAAATGGTGTCTCAACGTTGCTGCCAGGAGAAACGGACTTGATGTTGCCCCAAATGGGACTCTGGTCATTCTCCATGTTGTTATGGGCGGAAGCTGATGTCCTTGCTGTGGAGTAGTTTCGTACCATAAAAAACGTAAGGCATCTCTGTCTTGCTCCGCCAACATCACCTGTAAAAAAGCCTTCTCGATGTCTGCTATTACGACGACATTGTGTGTACGAAACTCGATCAGCAGGTCTATTAATTCAGGATTTAAGTTCGTTCCACTGGATAAGGTGTCACTCAGAGAAAGTTCCCCTGCAGCGCTGGAGGACGCGTCGAATATCACCCGCAATTTTGTTGTCAGTCGTTCCTGTCGCACAACCGCTTGGTGTGGCATGTAATATACAGGATTTCCGTTTTTTTCATTACTTCGAACCTTTTCTGCAAATCCATTGCCAAAATATTCCCGTATTGCTGTGTCGTAGTCTCTCACGAAGCGCTTTGTTTTTCATGAGGCGTCCAGTCAGTGATCGGAGTCTTCGTTCTGCGTTCTCTTTGTTGTCTTTGAGCATCTCAACTTTATCATTCCATGGTAGGAAAACTTGGTATCTTCCGTCTTCATATTTTACTTTCTTTTTAAAGTCTTCAAATGGAGCGATTTCGTTGGTTGACGTTTCTTGTTCCTTAATTCCGATATGCTCCAGTTCCCAGAACGATCGCAGTTGTGTTGATATCTCAGTTGTGTCAGCTGTCGTAACCTTCATCACTCCAGTAATCGATGAGTAGATAGCAGTAGATGATCTTGAGGACATGGGCCCTTGTAGGGTCCAACCGAGGATGGTGTCGACGGCCATCAATCCTGTTTTCAGGCGTCTCACGCTTCCACTTACCACGTCCCAGTAGTGCTCGGCTCCGATTAGTAGGCTGATTCCGTTTTCACATTCGTTGTTGTTGAGAGACGTATCAGCAAGCAGCATGTCTTCTGGTATGTCTCGTGTGACGTCTGGTGGTGTGTGAATGATGTCAGCACAGATCTGTGGGACTTCTAGGGCTTCAATTCGTACGACCTTTCAGTTGTATTGGTTGCGCAGCCATAGCTCTACTCTTCGACACTTTCTTGAGGCTGTTGCCGTGCCTTCTCCAAAGGTGAAGATAGTTAGGTCCTCTTCTCCCAAAACGTTCAGGTGAAGTCTCTCTGAGATGTCTCGTCTCACAAAGGTGCGTTGGCTTCCGCCATCAATGAGAAGCCGGACAAGCACACGGTTTTGTTCGCCTTCTGCCCATGCTTTTGCCGTTTGTAGAAGGACTTGGCACGGCCCTCTGTTTTTGCTATTCGTTGCCTTTAGAGAGGACTGCAGCACTGTTTCGTTAGGGGCTTCCTCCTTACTTGTACTGGAATTTTCGTGCGGACCTTTGTTTCCTAGCTGATTGTAGCTTGGATCGCACATTGCCGTGGCGTGCCTTTTAGAACATTGTGCACACTTTAGCCACCTTGCGCTTCTGCAATCCTTTGCACGGTGGTTTTGCTTCGTGCATCGAAAGCATCTATTGTTCCTTTTCAGCATTTCTTTTTTCTCTTCCAATGGCATTGGTATAGAACAGTTGGCAGCTAGGTGGTCATAGGATCCACAGAACAAGCATTGTTTCTCTTCTTTCTGAGTTCCTGTCGCAAACATAGCTGCCGAAGGCGGGTATTGTGTCTGTCGGTCTCTTCCCCCAGGAGTAGCTCTATCCAAATTGGAAGTTGGTTTTCTTTGATTTCTATGCTGAGTCCGCTCTCGGCTTTCAATTTCCGTTTTCAGGAAGTCCAAGAATCGTTTTAGCTCGTGCCTTCGTTTGTTGATACTGCTGTTGTTCTTCGATGATATTCCAGTTCAAGATCTGATGGCACGGCTTTTCGCAGAACCGTTAGAAGGATTGTTCCGTATGTGGTTGAACATACACCAAGTGCCTCAAGACTACGAACTCCAGACTCAACTTCGTCGTATAATAGCCTGAGCTTCTCGACTTCCTGAGAGTTGCTTATTGTTCTTACTGCAAGCAACCGTGTCAGGTGTTCTTCTATGATGAGTTCTTTTTTCCCGAATCTTGTTTTTAGAATGTCCAGTGCAACTGCGTAATTCTCAGATGTTAGTTGAAAACCGTCAATTGCCGCAGCAGCTTTGCTTGTAAGGTAGCTCTTCAAGTATTTAAACTTGTCAATTGCCGAGAGAGACACATTTTTGTGGATCGTAGCTTCAAACTGGTCCCAGAAGCCCTGCCATGACCGAATATCTCCGGAAAATTTGGCGATTTCTAATTTCGGAAGCTTCACTGTTGCGTGTGTCTGACTTGCATAGAGCTGTTGTTCTGATCTACCGACTTGGGTTGAGGTCTCCGACGTTCTGTTGATCATTCGCTCTTGCTCTCTGAGACTCTGAAGGATCTTTGTTTTCGTTGCGTTAATTCTCTCGGTGTAGCCTTCAGCGGTTTCCATCTCCTGTTCGAGCGTGTTGTCAGTGATTGCTCTCTCAATCTGGTCGTTAATTTCCTTCAGTGCAGCTTCTTTGATTGTTAAGATGTTAAGTTTTTCTTCCAGCTCACCGATGGGCTTTGGTTCCATGAATAGAAGAGCGACGGTTTCGGTTATAATTCTGGTAGCCGATGACCGAACCACTGCTCTTCTTCTTTTGAGTTGATCGATGGCTGCTGGCGTTAGGGGATCCATTTCTGTTGCGGTAAGTACCTTCGACGATCGTCAGGCCTTACGATGGATGTTCGAAGTCTTTTCTTGTTTGTCCTTGGGTCAGTTATTCCCGGGTTTCGGCACCATGATTTTGCGTTACATTAGGGGAACAACTGCGTCGAGTTAGTTTGAACAAGAAAGGATTTATATAAAGGCGGAAGATACCAAGTTTTCCTACCATGGAATGATAAAGTTGAGATGCTCAAAGACAACAAAGAGAACGCAGAACGAAGACTCCGATCACTGACTGGACGCCTCATGAAAAACAAAGCGTTCGTGAGAGACTACGACACAGCAATACGGGAATATTTTGGCAATGGATTTGCAGAAAAGGTTCGAAGTAATGAAAAAAACGGAAATCCTGTATATTACATGCCACACCAAGCGGTTGTGCGACAGGAACGACTGACAACAAAATTGCGGGTGGTATTCGACGCGTCCTCCAGTGCTGCAGGGGAACTTTCTCTGAATGACACCTTATCCAGTGGAACGAACTTAAATCCTGAATTAATAGACCTGCTGATCGAGTTTCGTACACACAATGTCGTCGTAATTCGCAACTTTCAGCGATGGTGGTAGCGCGGTGTGAGAATCGCGCTCCCTAGCTCCTGGATGATTGGCCTCATAATAAACGGGCTTGCCTACACCTTCCTAGAGCGAAAAAATAACGTAAAGCTCTAATACTGCTCGCATATAGCAAAACTAGAATTACTTACGCGTCGCAGACCCAGCCTCGTACCGCTGTTCTACGATCATCCAGATGACAGCCATTTTGATAGGCACCGGTGCGCCCCCTATAGGTCGTGAAAGTTGCGAATAGCAGACATCGAGAAGGCTTTTTTTACATGAGGCGTCCAGTCAGTGATCGGATCGGAAGAAAACGCCGCAGCTGCGCATGCGCGCCGCCAGCCTTATCTGCACAGTTCAAGGTCTTGTGGTGGATTACGGAGCGCTATCCGGGTGCTTAGAGGGCTACGGAAACGGTCTACTACAATTCCCAACTGCCTGTCAAGGTTCCTAGACGGGCATTACAAACGATGCTTTAGCGACATCCCCCAGGTGCTCTTTGTTAATCGTTAAATTGGTTTTAAAATTCATTTTCGTGTCTTTTCAATGAGATATTGGTGTGTACGATGTGATACTGCTCCTTTGAACACTTATAGAGCAAAAAAATAAATAAAATAAAATAAGGGTCGAAATTTCGTTGTAGTGCCCCTTTAAAAAGCCCCTAAAAAAATTTTAAAAAATTTTAGCACTCTGGTTGGGACACGCGTCTCAAAAAATTAGTTTTACGCGAAAAATAAATACATATATTTTTTAGAGCAATATTGACGGCGCTAGACGCGATTTAGTCGGTAGTCACCTCCTTTCCATTTGTTTTCTCTCTCGGTATTTCGGGTGCGTGGAGGAGAGGTGGATTGGCTTGGCCATCACGTTGAGGTGGAAAGAGCGAAAGACCGAGATGGTCATTCCGGAATTATCCGTGACGTCATGGGCTTTGCGCGCAGAATTTTAAATAAATCTCTTGCCAACAATATTGCTCTAATTTTTTTTTCGCGTCAATTTTTTTTTGACAACCATGTTTCAACCACACTGTTTAAAAAAGAAAAACATTATTTTTCTTTTCATGGGCCCTTTAAGTGGAAAGGCTTTTTGTGAAAGGAGCATTTTGGTTATTTTAGGTTGCTTCTGAAGATAATGCAACCCTAGCTTCCTTTCAAATCTTGGATCATTGACACAAGGGGTTTCAGCATTTATCCCGGCAAGGTTCACTTAGGGCAACAGGTAATTTACCTTTGGATCACGACAAAAACCACTGTTCTAGCTGTTTCTAGTTTGAACTATACTATTGGCGCTTCTTAGAGAAAGGAGGAATTGTGCTTTTGGAACAGTGAAAGTTATGAATTATAGAGATTCCATGAAAGGGGACCAGGGGGAAGGGAGTGGAAGGGGGAGGGGGTTAGCTGAAGTTTTTATATTAGACCTTTTACCAGTCCACCCCACGCAGCCTCGGTGTAGGGTGATGGAATAGGACGGGATGAAAACGAGCCATCCCGCGACTACCTCAAAGAGTTAAACGATTTTAAGGTGTCGACGTTTATCGAAGAAACACTTGTTTGCAAATTTTGTCGTGGGACAAATTAGCATTGGCAATGGCACCAACGCCAAATCCCGATGAAGGAATATTATTTGATACAAGCGCGTTCTTTTAAATCTAGCACACGTCACACCAGGATATTATCTCATTTTTTATTTTATTTATTTATTTATTTATTTATCAATACTGCCAGCCCAATATAGACCTTTCCAATGTTTACAAAATCACAGTCCAGCGTGCGATCTTCACAGCCCAGCACGTGCGTGTTCGTCGCTTCGGAAAGCGAGCAAAGCACGCGCCATACGCACGAACGCTCAAAATGGCACCGGCCACAAGCTCGTTTTTGGAAAGGTCTATAGGGCCAAGGCAGGAGTGGGGTGGTACAGTGTTATACATGCAAATTATAAACACAACAGTTCTAAACAAAAAAGCAATCTTAGCACCGAAAAATAATATCTACGACTTTTCGAAAGAAGAGAGTGAATCAATACCGACATCATCACCGGGAAGGCTGTTCCATAAATCAATTGTATGCACAAAAAAAAAAAAAAAAAGATTGTTTATAGCTATTTATTCGAGCTTTAATTGGGGCTACGGTCTTTGAGTGACGCAAGCGTTCCGAGTAGAAACGTTTTTGTTTTAATTAAATCGCGCTATCAATTTTTATACTGTTTTTGAAAATCTGAAAGAACAGCCTCAACCGTTGGCTCTCTCTTCTGTTTGACAGAGGGCTTATATTGGCTCTCCTTTTAAGTTCGGTCACAGATGTAGTTCGTCTGAAATCTGAAAACAACTATACGCACTGCTAGCGATTGAATATCTTCGAGTTCTCTGACCAGAGAGCTCTGCCATGGGCTCCACACTGCGGACGCGTATTCTAACGCGGGTCTACTAATTGTCTTATACGCAAAAATTTGAACGGAAGGGGGAGATTTACCCAGCGTTCTCCTAAGGTACCACAATTTGTTAGTTGCCCGCTTTTTAACATACTCCACATGCTCCCCCCCCCCCCCCCCCCAAGGTCACAAGACGAAATCACTCCCGAATATTTGCAACTGTCTACTTCAGTCAATCCTACGCCAGCAACCTCATAGCTGGGTTTTTATATATGAAAAAAATATAGAAAACAACACGAAATTAATCTACACATTTCGGAGAATTGGAAATCTTCCAAAAATAAACGCCAATAAACTCCGCAAGAAAAAAAAAAACGAATGAACTCCAAAAGACACTTTTTTAATTGCATGAAAACTAAACTCCGAAAAGACAGAACCATGCACCATACATGGGTTGCACGTGACGTCATATCCTTCCTCCTTTCTGGTGGCCAAAACCTGCTGTTATACTTCCTTTCACCTTATGTGCGAGCGAAGGCAAAGCTGGAAGCGCGAGCACGAAGGCTCCGTGCCTTCAGGCTTTGCTCGAGCGCGCGAGCTGGGGAGAAACGCAAAAAGCGCTGGTCTCGCGCTTCAAGCTTTGGCTTCGCTCGCAGATAAAGTGAAACGAACTATATTGAAGCTGTGCTCACTCGTTTCCGCTCGCTCGCGACGCTCGTGTACTGCTCGTAGAATATGCACAGTAAAGGCTACGCTCGAGGAAGTTCGGCCACCAGAAAGGAGGACCAAATTACGTCAGTGCAACCTATGTATAGCGTAAGAACACATAATCAAACGTTCCTTTGTGCAGGGGCCTTTAAAGGGCCTCTGACACGCCAAAAAAAAAAAAAAGAATTTTTTTTCATGCTAGGCGTTGAAATGGCATATCAGGACATTACAAAAAAAAAATTGTTTCACTTTAGAGTTGCGTAGTTTTTTTTATAAAAATAGAAATACGAGGCCCAATTCAAAGTTCCCGCCAGTGCACTGTGACGTAACAGTGTACCGCAAGGTGTCGGGGCGGTCAAAAGGGAGGCATCGCCGGAAGTCACGTGAGTTGTATCCCTCCTCGTGCTTACCGCGAGCGCGTGTATTATTTTTTAAATATTTTTGTTATTCACCGCACCTCCACGAGCGATCCAAGCAGACAAGGTTTCTTTTATTTGCTTTTCATCGCTTAATGTTGCTGTAAAGGTAGAAGAAGCGGAGTCAGTGAATTGACGTGATCAACTACAATGCCTAGAAGGTGCTGTGTGAGGGACTGTCCCGGTATTTCAGCAACTGAAGAAAAGATCACACTGCATGCATTTTCGAAAGACTTACAAGAGATGAACCGGTGGCTGACTGCGGTTCCCGCAGGACAGCTATTAGAATCCGTGGGTAGGCGATGGATAGGCTCGATGCACTTTAGTGATGAAGATTACAACCCAAGGCGGAGTTTACTAAAACTCACAGGTCTCTATGTGAAACCTCAACTGCAGGTCTAAGTTTCCTGCCCATCTCCCTGCAGCAGCGGCACTCAAGAGGCTTGAATTCAGGCATCACGACGCATCGGTTGCATGTGCACCTAGTAAACAAGTTCTACTCATATTCTAGACAAAACACGTACTTTATGCTTGACGTTTATTTGTACTTGGTACACTCACCAGTTCGTATTCGCAACTTTCACGACCTATAGGGGGCGCTCCGGTGCCTATCAAAATGGCTGTCATCTGGATGATCGTCGTAGAACAGCGGTACGAGGCTGGGTCTGCGACGCGTAAGTAATTCTAGTTTTGCTGTATACGCGCAGTGGTAGAGCCTTACTTTATTTTGTCACGCCAGGAAGGTGTAGGCAAGCCCTTTTATTATGAGGCCAACCATCCAGGAGCTAGGGAGCTCGATTCTCACACCGCGGTACCACCATCGCTGAAAGTTGCGACAATGGACCTCTTGGCGAATATGTGCTGCCACCTAGACACGCGAATCGGTTCGAGACTAGGTGACTGGAAAACAACGCGCGCCCAAGGCCTCTCCCACCCGTTCCACACCCAAAACGTCAGCTACATCCTATTCACCCATTGAGGCGATGTGACCTAGATACGGCTCCCCCAAGCTCACCTTTGTCCCCATCGTGCGTAATCTTCCGCCCCGAGGTCGACACAACGAAACCGCTCAAAGGCGAGAAATGCAAGATGGCGGATTGTTTGGAACTAGATACTCTCGAACCCAGGCGCACGAAATACTCCGCGCATGCGCACCGCGTATTTCTACAAAAGGTCCATTCTTTAGACGGCAGGCATCTTCAGCCTGGAGAGTATCCGATGATTCAACGACCTCGGTGTCTGAAGCTTCAACAATGCGCGATCGGGCGTGTCGTATGCCAGCAATCCTAATTTCTGCGAGCGTTCTAAGTTTTTTTTTTTTTTCAAACCTTGATAGCTTGTTGGCGTCCCGGCTGGTGCCCCATCCGTGCAAGCACGTGCAGCATGCACGTGAAGATAGCCTTGGCAGGCCTGGGATTGCACATGCTTGCTCACACGAGGAAGAGCATGGCGGCTGCCAGATGCCCTGTTTGCAGTCGTCTATTGGGGAGGAGATCGAACAGTCACGCCTCTAGCGGTGCGCTTCAGCTGTGGGGACAACAAACCGTATTTTCTTGTTTGTTTTTGATCCGAGAAATCGAAGATGACGATTCGAAGGCCGCTCCTCGTGCGACCAAAGCACTGGTCAGAGCGAAGCGCTCGTGCCCAGACCGTGCTCGGCCAGGTTCAATTTCTTTGTTATGCTGTGTTGGTAAACACCGGGCTGTGGGGACAACAAGCTCGATAAAGCGCCCCCTATAGTTCGATCTCCTGCCCAATAGCTCTGTATCATCGGACTGACGGCATGCACCCGTACACTGGGTTGTACTCGCAACGCTTTCATCATTGATCTCCACCACGTCGATCCACTGACTCTTCGTCCTCAACTTTTACAGCACGCAAACTAACCAACGGCGCAGCAATAAAAAGCTAGTGGAACTGAAACTTCGTTTTCTACGATCGCTCGTACAAAGAGCAGAATAAAAAAAAAATAAAAAAAGTCTTAGGCACGGTCGCGGAGAGCACAGGAGTGAAACTCACGTGACTTCCGGCGAACCCACTTTTAGTGACGTAGGTCGATGCCTCCCTTCTGACCGCCCCGACACCTTGCGGTACACTGTTACGTCACAGTGCACTGGCGGGAACTTTGAATTGGGCCTCGTATTTCTATTTTTATAAAAAAAAACTACGCAACTTTATAGTTAAACATTTTTTTTTGTAATGTCCTGATATGCCATTTAAACGCCTAGCATGAAAAAAAATTTTTTTTTTTTTGGCGTGTTAGAGATTTTTTAAGGCCCATTCACATAGGAGCGTTGGCTCGCGTTTTCTTACGTCATGAATCCCCGAGACATCCATGCGCTGTAGGTCTCGTGCAAGGATACTCTCTGAATGTATTGCCACGTTTCGTACGAAGTACGGATATGTCCCGGTGAACCTCGACGACAGAGCAGACGTAAGCTCCCCTTACACAACGCCACGTAATCAAACGGTGCTCTTTGAACGGACCTCCACAGGGGGTTCCCTTTAGTGTTGCAACGAGCCAGGTGTGCAGTCAATGAACGGCATGCCGTTCGGCGAAACCGGCCACACGTCACTCCCTCCTTGAGGCAGAAACAACACGGAAACCGGCCTCGATTTCCGCGAGGGGTCTTTTCGGTCGGCGCGACAGCGAGAGGAAGGAAAGTCGAGTCCCGTTATTCGGACGGAGTTAACTTCCAAGGGTTCGAGGAACGGCCGCTACTTCTCCGTGGAAAAGACGGAGCAGAGGAGCGTCCTGCGCCGACACCTACCTGAAAAGGCCGCAGTGGTTGGGTTTTTCACCGTCACCTATATCGGAGGCCAGATTGGACGCGAGCGCCTATTCAGCTTTCGGCGGGCACTAAACTCAGAAGTCCTATTTTGGGGGATTTACGTGCCGAATCGACGAAGAACACCTGGCAGGCCCCAGCGGACGACTGAGGATTCATATAAACCACCTGGGAAAGATCTCTTTGACGGGCGACTGAAATTTCGGTTACACGGCTCGTTCTTCGCAGCGAGCATCCGTCAGATTGCGGGCACCTCGGCCGGGATTCGAAACCCGCCACCTGGGGCAGGGATATGTGCGAGATAGTTGCCTTTGTTAGAACGCTTTCGAACGCCGGCGTCCGGCATTCGGGTTTCGCGTTCCAACCGTCATTAGAGACCCACTAATCATTCCGGACAGAGCCCGGTGCCTGACGTCCCCGCGCCGGGCCCTCTCTACCCCCTTTTGTTGCGTGTTGCAAATGCAGCTGTGTTTGAGACTTATATCTGGTTCTTTCGTCCTTTCATAGTAAGTCCGAGTTTCAGGTAAAGCCACTATATTTAGCATGGCATGTCTTTTCCTCATAGTCACAGTCGAGAACATCCCTGTCTTGTTTCGTGCTAAGCATGCTTCTTTTTGTTTTTGTTTTCCAACCCAGTGTGGTCAACAAGTGCCCACAAACGTTCCTCAATATATTGGCAGATTGGAAGATCGGTAATTATATCAGCCTTGAGCAGTGAGTCCGCTTATAACAGATGATATCAACTCACTGAAACTCGGGGTGAAAAATAAAAATCAAGAAGATTTAAATCGTTATTTCAATTGTGAATTGAATCAGACCCGTTATAGTATAATGACTTAAATCAAACCTTTCCCGAAAAAAATAATAATCCAAAAACTATTTTTATGTACCATTTAACTATGAGTTGTTGGTTTCTTTTCATGTGCATTAGTTTAAATTTACCTAAAATAATCATCCAAGGACAAATATTTATATCGAGTTGAACATGACCAAAATTCAATGCTCAGAGCAAACGGAGCATTGAGTTTTTGTTCTACCTTCTTCTTTGTTTGTCGGCTACGTAAAACAATTCATAACCTGCCGAGAAACGAAAAATAGGAAAGTAATGTCCATATGGCAAGTCAATCAGAACGAGAAAAAGAAAGCAAACAGAGCTGTTTAACTAACTAAACAAAAAAAGACAAAACACAACTAGAACGCTGGAAGCAAAAACGACACACAGACAGTATTTCATGTCTAAAATAAAACAAGCTGTTTTTGTTCTAATATGGCGGCTCTGCATCGATAGAGTTTTGTTAATAAAATTACTTTCTACTGCAAAATGATCAGTTATCGTACGGATTGGCCAATGTTTAAAAATACATCTTGCGATAAAGCATCACGCATTTGAGCCACTGTGACTTAATATGAATAAATCTGATCAAACAAATAGGATTTAAATAAAATATAGGTGCCATGCTCTTATCGCGGAACCGAGGAAACAAAAAACTGCACCCTCTTCAGTTATTGCCTCAAACGAGAAGCAAGGGTTGTAATTATACCCAAACCAAAAGCTCACCGAGCACTCAATATTAGATTATTTTTTCACGCACGAATTTGTGTTTTATACACCGGTAGGCTCCTTTCTATATTTTCTTTTTGTTTCTTTAATATCTGAAAATCGCAGATGTCACACAAGCAATACGGCGAGCGAGTGTTCCAAAACACGTCTTGGCGGCATCGGAACGCAAAAGAAAAGCACGCCAATCAGAGGGCAGCATAGAGAACGAGCAGGGAAGTTGCGATGACGAGGCGGCCAGGCGAGCTGTCATTGGTCGAGGTAGGGGGTAAACAAAAGCACGTGGACGCGCCCGGGAGGTAAACAAACGCACGAGGTGCTCAAGAAGCAGACGAACCTGCACGCTGTATACTTCGTTTCATTTTCATTCACAAATCGTGGTGTGCTTACGATGCCAGTAGCGTAAACGACCTTCTTTTTGTGGACTCGATATTCCGCGAATTTGGAAAGGAATGGGAATCGGGAATATTCCTCGGTACAAAGTTTCCCGATTTCCGAGTGGTGAGTTATGTGTTCAAGTATGCGGGGCGATGTATCTGCGGGATAAATTTTCCGCGATATTGTTTCGAATCGCAAAATTCACGAAGCATAGATCCTCGCAAAAATTAAATCGTAGACAGTATTAAAAAGAAAAAGTTTCGGTTTTGAAAGGTGCGTTTTGATAATTATATACAGTGCACGACACTTAATGCAAACGTAACCTCCAAGTTTTCTTCTGTTTTTTTTTTTTTTTTTTTTTTTTTTTTTTTTGCTTTTTGATTGGCACTGATCTTTACCATCCCGAATACAGTAAACGACTTAATTTTCGCGGGCTCAAATTTTCGCGAATCGGGCCAAAGCTGAAAATTTGAACTTATTTGCGGGTTCTAATTTTCGCGAATCGAGTGTAGCTTCCGTACCGTTCACATATTGCCCGAATTGTTCGCGGGACGTAATTTTCGCGAATTGTAGGCGATTCGCGAAATTCGCGAAAATTAGGTCCACGCGAAAATTTAGTCCTTTACTGTATATTCTTTGGAATAGTGCCTTGAATGAGTACTTGGCACCTCGCTGGTAGTTTCAGCGGCAGCCGTTTAAGTCAAGAAAAAAAATCACAAGAATTATCGGCGACCGCTTTTCCGCGCTAACAGTGTCGCGCTACGCAAGTAGATTATTTCTATTTCCGGAAGTCTATTTTCATGGTTGTTGACAGTGACGGGCCATCAAACACATGAAGCCGTATCTCCGTTATCAAATGTATTACTTGATTTTAATTTACATGATAAAGCATACCCCAAGTAGACGAGGAACGTTCCCTCACAGACCGGCCGGCAGCCTTGCCGGCGACTGACCGCACTCTTCTAACACCTCTTATAGATAACCAGGCTGTGCTGCTGGATTGCCTACGTCACATAAAGGAGGCCAGCCTGGGGCAGAAATTAGACACGAGCGCTGCATCAGAATTCGGCCGGGACTCGCTTTCAATCAGTGGGAACATCGGTTAGAGCCGAACAACACCGGCTTTCCAGACGTGTCCCACGTGTGCCCCGTGCAGGCATCCAATGGGTGACGTAGGGAACCCAGCACTACGGCCTTGAACCAGCCGATTGCGGTAATAGAACGCCCATGGACCAATCAGGAAGTTGTCAGGGACTATGGACAGTGACAAGGCCTGCCTTTTCTCCCTCATGACGTCACACTAAAGGTTCCATAACGGGCGGCGCGGCTGTCGATTCTCTCCCTTGTAATAATATTTGCAGGGAAACTCGGCAAGTGAAACGTCATGCTCAGTGTACAAAACAGATTGTTTTTCTTTTTATAAAATCGTTAAGAACTAGCGGTGCGCAAAATGTGGTTTGAGTCGAATAGCGAAGTGTAAAGAGAGCCGGCCTGCCTTGCACTGCAAAAGTTACGAATTAAATTTCCTAGGAAGAGCTTCCTACAAGTAGCGACATTCGTTGAAGCGCCGACTGCGTGACGGGGCAAGTTTTAGGAAGCGAATGGCGGCGCACAGCAGAGGACTGAACTGAATGACGCCATTTCATTCCAGCGGAATGTGCTTTTTCATTTGTATTGCTTGTCGCTACTTGCAAAACGAAGTATCGAGGGACCTTACTATATGAATGACTCGGTGCTAGTCCGATTTTAACCATTATTCGCACACACCCCATAAAAACGTCGGACAAGTAAGAAAATTAGTGCGCTTTTGCGGTGTTTGTCGTTTCAGGCGATCTTGTCCTCTACAACGACCCTTCTATCGTTCGCCACGATTGATCGCCTCCGTTTTCTACAGAAAAGCAAACCTACAGACTTTTGCTTTCAGTGCGTTCTACTGTTTTCTTGGTATATCCTGCATTCGGTATACCGTGCCACCAACCTCGGGGCCCCCTGCTGGCACCAAATGACGTCACGACCCACCTTCCCCCTCGGGCGTCTGTGCGTCGTGATCACGTCGTGAATCACCGTCGGCCCCCACAGCAGCAGCAGCCGCAGAAGCAGTCGCGCTCGGCCACCGCCAGAGGCGACACCAGTCGGCAAAACGGGTTTCGCGTCGCCGCCACCGCGTGCACCATGTGGGACGCGTCGCGCGCACCTTGAAGACAAGGCCCGCTGAATATACGTCATCACTAGCCGTACACCGCAGCAAAAGCGGCGGACACGTACGCCTTGGCGTCTGCGTCCGTTAGCATCGCGTCCGTTGGGGGACACACAGTGACGCGAACGCGGTAACGAGGACGCGAGCGAGGTGACGCTCCGGTGGCCCGCAAGCGATGACGTCAGAGGAGGAAAGGCGGCGCCTTCTCGTCTTCTGGGCGGTTTTTGCGCGTCGGCGCGACCACTCAGATGCGTCTCTGCCGCACACTCTGCGTCCGCTCACCGTTCGACATGCATCCCGTGCGTGCTGCTCGCGTCGTCTGCTGTCTCGTCCTGGCCTCGGCGTGCTTGGTGATCGCGCAAGACGACGGCACCGACAATGCCACGGGTGAGCATACTTGTCTCGATGACGTCACGACCGGAACTGACCGGACCCTCGGCTTAATTAATCTCTAGGACGACATCTGGTAGAGTCAGAAGTTGTTCGTTTCTGTCGGAACCGCTCGGCTCCGTGTAAATTCCACCGCTATCTTCAGGAGGGTCAGAGCGAAGAGTCTGGGAAAGTTCACGTATCGCACACGGCAGTGAATATAAAGAAAGAAGAAAGGTTCTGGAACTTGGGGCGTAATAAAAAAAAATAAAAAAAATATGAGAGAGAAAAATAGGTTGTTTACCTTGGAAGTGGATATATTGTCGGCGGCATAGCGGACTAGATACAGATCATCTCATTGGCTGGCGGCGTGCCCCCCGCTGTTTCCAGTAGGGTCGACTAGCACCAGAATCGGTGCAATTTGTAGTCTTCACATGGGGTTTTGAACATGATGAAGAATTTATCTGCGGACAGGCCTCAACGGATGTTCTGAGCATGTTTGCTTCCCGCGTATGTATACTTCGAAGCATCTCTGCAGACAGTGTTTTGTGTGACCAATCTGACAGTCATGCTAGAAAGAAACAGGCGTCTACAGACTGCCTTGTGTATGATGCATCAGCTGTGTGACAGCGACTTTAGAAGCTCTTTCTTTTAGGGTGTCTTAAGAGATTTGGCTGCAATCGTTAAAGCAATAGTGGGTTCAACAATATCGAAATAACGTACCAAACAAACTGTTACGACGGCGGTACATGGCTATAAGTCTCGGCCGTTTTGTTACATCGAGTCGGGTGTAATGATGTTTAGCAATTCTCTTCTCTCATACAAGAAAGTGGCTCTGTTTTAAGATTGGTGCGTCATTTATCTAATAATGAGCGTTTTCTAGACAAATCTTGCTGGAGCTTTTGAACGATTGGGATGATTTACGTTCGTTGGCAGGTATTCGACAATGCCTGAACCAACCCAAAAAGGGAAGACCAAAGAGCCTAGAAAATCGATTCCCATCCGTACCTCTCTGACTTTATCTTCATGTTTTTGCTGTATGTTTTTTTTCGTCCAGTAACAATTGGTCAGACTTGAGAACTTCTGTTGCCAATGGGTTGGCAACAAGGTTACGCTGATGCGGCTGATGCAATACCAATAACAAAAAAAAAAAAGAACCTAGTTTCTAATTTTTTTTTTCTTCTAAAATAGCACTTTTCTGCAAACATATCAGTCCCAATCCCCGTTCTTTTCTTCTTTTTTTTTTTTTAAGCAAACAAAAAGAAAAAAAAGAAAGAGAGATGGATTACGAAATTATTATACCGGTTATTGCGAAACCCCGATTATAGGGACAAAGGTCGCATTCTGTTTTCAACCACAACACGCTTTCCCTCCACAAGTAGCGTCAACTTCGGCGATTGTGAGAGTCCGCAAATAAGATAAAACTCCGGCTATTAGGAGGCAAACCCGGTGCCATTAGTATGCCGACGGAGTATTGATAAGAGGCGCTGGCCTTGATGCTCATGTGGGCTTTTCCTCTTTGGAGGTCTTCTTTTCCACTTTCTCGCGAGTTCGTGGGGGTCCAAGAGACGGTGACTGGTCGTACCGGCGTCCGGGAAGTTTGTCATTTTTTGTCCATGCCAGGCTCCGCGCGAAGGAGCGTTTTCCAAGCGCCGGTTTTTATACACGCACTAAAGGTCTACGAGCGAGCGGCCGGAATGCGCAGATTCCTACGTTTCTTCGAGGCACGACTTATGGGACAGTGCTCTCGTGCCTGCACATGCTGCCGGCGGACACCAAGGCCGGCTAGCCAGAAAGAATCGACGGCTTAGCCAAGACTCACTGTATAGAAATTCTGAAGAAGCTAAGCTTTTTGTTTCGAGGCTAGATGGCGCAAGCTACCGCCCGTTGTAAGGGGCAGAGCAATTAGCGTACATCCATTCATTCAACATCGGCCCTCCGTTCCCAGATTTTCATGTGAGCGCCGCCATTTTGGTGCTTCGTGCAGAGACTCCCTGAGCTCACAAGGTATCGTTTTGCTCTGTCTCAGATTGTTTTGACGTTTCTGGGGTGCGGAAAAGCGTCTGCGATTTCAGATAAAGCTTTAGATAACTGGCAAAGAGAATTTTAAACACCGAAATGGCTGAAGCGTTGTTACTAAGCGCTCTTAATATAAAAAAAAAAACAAAAAAAAAAAACCTTCCCAGCCATGCGGCGAGTCAGAGCTTCAGGGGTATTGGTGGCCGAGTGTGTTAGCCCACCGCGCAGCTCGGAGCGCGTGGAGCGAAAGCGTGCGTTGCAGATACCAAAGATCCTGAATTAAATCTCCAGCCCTGCCCGTTTCTATCTTGATGAGCATCGTACCGGCGTGACTAAATTTTCCATCTACAGCTGGGAGACCAGACAGCTGGGCTGGGCTGGGATGACTAATTTCCGGCTGTTCAGTCTGAAGCAGGAGCTTCAGACTGAACTTGATCTGCTCGCGTGCTAGCTTTGGCAGGGCTTCCCTTGACGTGTTCTAAGCTAAGACCCTAGCAAGCCGTCCTTGGCATCTAAATGGCCTGTGTGCAAGCACATGCAGCGTGTAAACTGTGTGGCACAGCTTGAACTGGCGCGAACAAGACATCCGCGCTTTTTCGCCTTTTACTTACGTAGGTCAGAGGCGAACGACACACTTTACTCGAGTTCAGGAAGCCCGATATGAGCACGCTTTCTACCCTCAATAACATTTCGGTATCTCGTGAGCGAAAGCGCAATGCAAGGCACCAGTCGCGTAGCCAGAAAATATTTTCGGAGGTGCTTTAAAGTGCTGGTGTGATCACACAAAAAGAATATATATCAGCAACAACGGACGATTTAATCTTCGACGTTTCGGCCGGAGTCCGGCCTTCGTCAGGAAGCTTCCTGACGAAGGCCGGACTCCGGCCGAAACGTCGAAGATTAAATCGTCCGTTGTTGCTGTTTTCGCCGAGGGTTTTTTTTCTTCCCAGTTATATATATATATTTATACACGATTTATCGAGACAAACACTCGCCCTTGCTTTAAACTATTATCCTTACATAGGAAAGTGCACAGGAGACTTTTAATACATGAAATTAAAATCAGAAAAAGTTACGATGAACAAAGTTTTGAATATAACATAGAACATAAAAAGGTTCTGATATATACAGCAAATGCGACAGTGCAAATGTATAACTTTCGTTGACCTTCCCACTGCGGACGCGTTCGTACAGTAGAAGGACGTTCTGAAAAAGTTAGCTTCTTCTAATATTGTTTGCGATATTTTTAATTTGAAGAATTACATCTGCACGAGCTCTCCTGCAGATGAAGCACCAGTTTAAACAGAAAAGACCCTACCGAAGGGGCCAGCTGTGCTGGAGACGATGATGGGAAGCTTGAAGCGGCTGCTGCTGTTCCTTTCTTAAATAAAAACAAACACAACAAAACGTTTTGTTTTTTTCAACTTGGTGAAGAAAGAAGAGCAGCGGAGCAGTACTATGTGCCGCCATCGCTCATAGATGGCGGTAGCTGTCCAGAGGCTTGTGTCGAGATTCATTTGTCCACGGATACAAAACTGGGGAAACGAGCTCCGCTGTAAAAAGTTGTCCAGCGTCAAATTGACTCGCTTACTTGAACTCATTTTCACAACCCTCAGAGGGCCAGGGGTTTCCCCAGGAATTGAAATGGGGGGGGGGGGGGGGGGGGGCATTGAGAATAGAGGAGTCGTTGCGAATTAAGGGGGTGCCTTCAGAAAAATAAGGGGGGGGGGGGGTTGTACAATAAGTAGAGGGTGTGTAGGGAAATTACTGCACAGGGCACCGATGCACGCGGAACACGAACTTAAAATAATTTTTCAAGCACAATGATTAAACAATATTAAAGTCGGTTCTTGTACTCAACTGAGTAGATATGTTATCGGCTATGGAGCCTTCATGGTCATCCCTATGCGTTCTACTTTCGGAGAAGCGAGGTGACCAGAGCATACCCCTCTTTCGCCCCCCCCCCCCCCTTTTAAAAAAAAAATCAACTGCTGCAGAGTAGGCTCAAACTGTCACTTTCATTTTTTTTTCGTATTTTTCCGCAAGAACGGTTTTCTTTTCCTTCTTTCTTGAAGTTCTGCAGGAGAACCATAGCTTCGTGCTTATTTATATATTTATTTGCAGTATAAAAACTGTTGTTCTGTCGCGTTGTGCTGGGCTGGTGCAGTCCTTGAAGCTCACTGAAAAAGAAGTAGGATGAAGAATTATCGTGACTTGGAAAAGGGGGCGAGGACTACGGCCGGAGCCAGCCAATCAGAGCGTTTAAAAACGACACATCTGACAACGTAATGTCGGAATGCTTGTGCCCACTCAGATTGGTTCACCTACGCCGTAACTTATGCCTTTTGTCAAGTGAAGTTGTGACTGAATAGAGACGAGGAAACTGCGCTAGACGCCCACAATTTCGGGGTGAGGTAATCTGCGTCTCTGGGTGCCGAGGTCGGGTTTTTAAGCACTTGTCCTTTTTTAACGCCGTGCGCCAAGCCCCCCGCTTTCTGCGAGCTTGCGCAATTCGGGCTCTAATCCGGTTCTGTTTGGGGATAACATTCTAGCGAGTCAAACTTAAGTCTCCCGTCCGGTTCTCGTTATCTTTGGAGTTTGAATCAAAGCGTCTAGACTCTAAACCCGTGAGATTGACTGGTTTCGAAGAGGCTGTGAGCCGAGGAATGGAAGGAATAGCGAGCGTACGAAAGAGAAAGCAGCAGCGGCGGGGGGGGGGGGGGGGGGGGGGGAGCAAGTACAATTTTGGGGGGTGCACGTCTAAAACCTGAACACCTACCCTGGCTACGCGCCTGCAAGGCACCGAGCAAGTTTAAAGGCCGACGTACAAGTTCGGTTACGCTCCCCTCTACTAAGCTGCGAGGGGAGTCAAGTTTGGGCAAGGTAAGAAGTAGAGAGGACATAAGAAAGAAGGAGGCCGGGAAAAGGGGAAGGCGCGAAGTGTACGTTGGCCTTTAATCGCGTGCTGACAGCGAGCGTTCGCCATATTCCTTTTTCGCCTTTAAAGCTGTTATTCATGGCAGAAGATAAGTTGCCCTACCCACATATCGTGAGAATGCAGTCGAAGCCCCCAACCTGCGCTCGGTGTCTCCGTCGTGCTCTGGATCACAAGATGTCAAAGGATTATAAAAGGTGAAAAGCTCACGCTGGAGGCGGAGTTTCGACTGCATTCTGAATCTGCCAGCGGTTATTGCCTCAGGGCAGTGACTAAGCATCGGTCGACTGCTTGTCCGCGCGTCCCGTAGCCAAAAGGGGCAACTTTGGGAAGTAGCCACCGAGCGATTGGACCCGAGCGTTGCGTCACATTTCGGAAACGCGCTGGGACGTTCGAGCTCGAGATCGAGTCCATTGACTGCCACCGCGGGCCGTCTCAGAGTTGCTGAAATTCCCCGTAAGATGACGCCACCTGTGAAACCAAACTTTATTGTCCGGTAGGTTATCTTTGCTGACAGTCTTCCAGGGGCCCTAATCTGAACAGTTGGCGAGAAATCCAGCGGCAATGATTGGCCAGCGCCGAGGTCCAGTGCGGCGTTGCTACGCCGCACTTGACCACTTCTGGTGGCCGTGATTGGTCAAATCACGGTTGCCAGATTTCTCGCCGACTATTTCGCCAAGTGTCCAGATTAGGGCACCAGCTTTGAGATCAAAGCGGAGAAATCCGAAACCGCGTGTTTCGTGCGTCGCGCGCGCTGCGTGCGAAAGGTAACTTCTGGAAGCTTGCAACATCACGCGTCCTGGTAGCCGCGATCAGAAAGCGGGGAAGCGGACGATCGGCTTGGAAGTTGGCACAGACCGGATTACGAGCAACTGGCGAGTTTAGAAAGAGTGCGCGTTTCCTGAAACATCAAATAGGCAAGACGAAGTAAAAGTCTGAACTAAGAGTTTGGCAAACGATTGCGCAGTCCAACGAAAGGGCAACCCCGCCATCAGAAGACGTAGGCGGCCAGCGAGAACAGTCTCCCGTACGGTATGCAGCCTTGCGTACGTACTTACACGCATGCGACTATAGTTCCGGTGAAGAAACCGAACCAAAAGTGAATTTGTTTTTAATATTGTCATAACGTGGGCACCCGGAGCCACAGAAGCGCAGTGCCTGGCGAGTTGGGAATACCTTATCACCACACCGCAACCGATGAGAATGCAGCAAACCGATGATGACCCAGGCGAAAATCGGTCCACTTCCAGCTGGATTATGGAACTGGAAATGAGGCGGTCCAGCTGAATTCCAGCTGGACCCAACTTGAATCCAGCTGGACCCAGCTGGATTCCAGCTGGATCCACTCCTTTCCAGTTCCATAATCCAGCTGGAAGTGGACTGATTTTCGCCTGGGGAGCACTCGCAAGAACTAATCGTCAAGCAAGACCCGGAACACAATACCTTGCCTTGCGTTTTTCTTTTTTTTTAAGCTGTCCGTGACTTTACAGTTACTCACATATCCAGGGTGTCCCTCCGAAAATGTGCAAGTTTTTTTGGGTTTTTTTTGTTTTTTTTTTTCAGCGCAAACATAAATAGATGAATAAATGAAAAAAAAATGTAGCGCTTGCGGTCCTTACCAGATGTCAAAGTTTCAACCACTAACCGTTATTTTATTCAGAAGTGACGAGTGATTTTCCCAAATTTTCGATGGGAAGATGGCGGCCGACACAGCACTCGAACACATGGAGCTGTAC
The DNA here is from genome assembly GCA_013358835.2 of Ixodes persulcatus. NCBI lineage: Eukaryota > Metazoa > Arthropoda > Arachnida > Ixodida > Ixodidae > Ixodes > Ixodes persulcatus. Next base: position 200,017 of record JABSTQ010010549.1, read on the forward strand.
AGGCTTGTACGATACTGATTAATCGAATTACTCGTAATTGTTTCTTTTTAGTAATTTTGTAATTATTTAATTACATTTATGGGAAAGGAATCACGAGAGGAATCTGATTAATGTTTGGAAGCGCTACTTGCAACCGTTGCTATTTTTTCCTCCCCTTTCTAATTGCGCCCTTTCTTTGTACATTCGACCGAGACAGCCTGGAAGATGGTTCGCCAAAATTGATGGATTAAAAATATAAGTAGCGTATAATTTGTGGACTTTTATTCCAGCCGGCAGAAAAATATGTCGTTCTGAAAATTTAAAGTAATAAAACAAAAGCCGTTTCGCTTTTCTTTTTTTTTTTAGGGGGGGGGGGGGAGGTTCAAGAAACGTTGAATTAATTTTTTTTTAGCTCGAGTAATCAAGTTAACTAATTGAATACTTTTTAATCGAGAGCAATTGTAATTGAATTTATGACTTTTTTTTTTTTCCGAGTGGCGTGTACTAGATTGGAGCTGTATCGCGCCAGTAACCGTAAACGGGCTAAAATGGGCCTCGTTGTCCCTTAAAAATTTTCGACAAATCACGTAAACTTTTAATCAGATAACGGTTTATACTGAAACTTTGGCATCTTGTTCGTACCGCTAGCGCTGCATGTGGGCGGAGAATGAGCGTTCGGCAAGAGTATACTTAGTTTATTTTGCGGTAAACAAAGAACAAAACCAAAAAACACTAACCTTTTTTATTTATTTTTTTTTTTGGGGGGGTGGGGGAGGGAAGGACACGCTGTACATTTTAATATTCATGCTGCTTCACTTGTTAACGCAAACAGCTGAAGAGTATTCACTTGGTTGTACGAACCTTTCGGCTTCCTCGTGCTCTTGGCTGTGTAGATGTTGAGACAATACAAGCACTTCGAACAGTGAATATTGAACATCCTCAGCGTCCAGCCGTTGCTATGGCGACACTTACGACGGGCCAATGGTGAAGCGCTGTGCAGCACGACGCAACGCAGCGCCGCGCAGTCGACGCAACCCTGTGAACGGGTTTTTACTGTCGGCGCAGCGCTACATGCGGTTCGGCCCCCGAGGTTGGATGCGTCCATGGTATATACGCTCCGTGCTTTTGCCGTCGAAGCCGCCTAGGGATGTTTCTCCTTATAGCCCGTGTCGCCAGCGGGTGGAAGCGATAGCGTGTTGAAAGCGATAGAGTGGCCTGCTGTTTTCCGAACACGCCTCCACGGGTCAGGCCCACGTGACTTCGTGGTCGAATAGGTCGCGATCGCGCGTGTACCTTTATCAGCCCCGTGCGCGACCGAAAGCGTCGCTGTGGTCGGCCTTCCACGATTGGCCGAACGCTGACTATGACGTCGGAAAGGGGATTTATCATCGACGGAAATAAGAGGAATGAAAGAACTTTAATTTTGACGGTGTTGGCAGTGTTCCTTTGAGAGCGCAATGATTTCAAGCTTCCACCATGCTAATAACAAACACCATCGAACTTGTTGTTTGCAAGGTAATGACGTCACAAGGGGGAACCACAGGAGGGCGCCACCAAACATCTCACCGCTAATAGGTTGGCGCCTTTGCTTTGCTATCGGAAGCGAGCCGCCTCATCTAAACAAAGAACGAGCGAAATGACATCTGCTGTTTTACCAGGATGAATTCATTCATGCAGACTGTCGCCTGCCAGTTCCCGAAGAGCTGGTTTGTCACGAGCTTGTAATGGGTCAATCAGATTCTCCGAATCTTTCCACCGACCTGTGGATCTTACGCCCGAAGTCTGACGAGCAGGAAGAGTCTCGAACCTTTTTAACGTTATGTGTGCGCCAGCTGAATAGTGTGCGAAAGATCTTTTTCACCTAAAGACGACGCCAAGTGGCGAAAGCTCGAAGCTGCCATTTCTGCGACTCGAGTTGCGGACGATGCGTGCAGGAGAAAGGTAGCGCAACTCCCCTTCCGGACACCAACCGTATAGTTCGAGCTTTCACCACTGAGTGAGGAGGGCCTGCGCTTGCGCAGACTTGTTATTAAGTAAGGTTCATCGCGTTATTTTTACACCGCGAGCAGTGTTTCAAAGCGGCCCACAACGAAGGCGTTTGTTCACACGCGGATCTCTCGACTGGTTTTGCCTCAGGTCAAGAAACACAAACACAAAGCTCTCCGAGTACCTCTGGTACAGAGGCGCGGATGTCAGCTGCGGATTGGTCCAGGAAGAAGTAAAATAGAGATAGCTTTTCGACCAATTGGGAACTGGCTTTCGGCGGACAAATACAAACGCCCGCTTGTTGCGAAGACTCCAAAAAACAGAATGAGTCAGCACCTTGCGGAGGCACTCGCGCGATTGCCGGGAGCGCGCGCCGTTGTTGCTCTCGACGGGAGTCTGGCGACGATTATTTGCTGATTCGGGTCGTGTCTCGGCTCGAGCGTGCCGGCCCTGAACGAAAGTTGGCCAAGAACAACGCGTTTTTGCCAAAGCAGAAACAAATGTGGCTTGCGTACGCGTATACAGCTTCGGCGCCGCGCGCTCGCCAACGAGGAAAAGGGCCCTGTAACTGCGCAGCTTGTCCAGGATCACTTTCATGCTCGACCGGGAATTGGACCGCGCTTATTCTGGACCGCCGGTCTTGCGGCGCGCACTTTGGAAGAAGTGTCTATTCTGTTCAATTTACAACAACTCGTTCGCACACTTACGCTTTTTTGTAACTTCGCTCTTTTGAAAATCACCACCCATATCCCCCAAAATACTGAATTCTCCGTATACGCATTCGAGTCCGCCATTTTATACTTTTCCTTCGTCTCTGAACGCATATCGCCTAAATCGAAGCACTTCAAAATTTGTTCTCTGGATTACACCCGTATTTACGCGTCCTATTTCGAGACGTCCCTCGGGTGGATTACACCTGTTGGCGAGTCGGCCAGGTGACTTCTGTAAATCCCCGCCGTCTTGGATGTTGCGTACGCGCGCCAACAGTCGACTCCCACGCAACGCCCGTCGACGGAAGCTTCCCTGCCCAGAGTCAACCTCGGGCGGCGTCTCGTCAAAAAGGGCGAGTCGCCCAGTACCATTTCGAAGATAAGGCCTGCTCATGACGTCACCCTTAGTGGCTCCCCGCAACGCCCCAAGCGGCAAACACGCGGGAGTCTCCGCGTGTTACGTCGCTCTCGTTGTGAGACGCTGCAAGACGCACTGGCGGCGATGCCGACGCAAGCTGTTAGTCGGCGTTGCGTGGGCCCACCTATGATGACGTAAGAGGGGGGAGGGAAGGGGGCCTTGTCTTCGAGGTGGTATAGTGTACCCCCCTTGAGATGCAACGGCGCGTCCAGGATGTTTTCGCCGCGCGAGTCCGTGCCGAGTCAACGAGAGGCGTCAAACGCTTCGTACATGTCGCCAGACGGGCCGGGCCGCTCATACAGACGCTGGAGATGGCTACATCCTCATCGTGCGACACTGTCGGCGTCCGTCATTTGTTTATAGTCTCCGGGTGCGTGGCTGCCAATCGCGTCCTTCATCGAGCAACAGCACCGACATCCGTGCAAACTGCGGTATGGAGGGCAAGCCTGCATTTCACTGCAAGAAAAAAAAAAAAAAAAGTCAGACGTTTGTGTGTGTGACAGGTTAGGATTTCAGATGCTCCGCCCCCAGCGTGAGCTTTCTGCGTTTGTCGCGCGCGCAGCCCATGTCCGGCGGAAGACGCGTGAACTCTGGGCCTGTCACTATGGTCACTTTAAGGAAAGCAGGGCGGGGTCCATTATTAGCTTCATGATTTTGTTCGTTCCAACAACTCGTGCCGCAATCTCGTTGGCTGCGACAACAAGCTGCTTGCCACCCCCACCTTTCTTATAGCAGTGACTATGGCTAGACGAAAGTCGGTCTTTGAGGTATGGCGACACCGGCTTGAGCTTTATACTACTACACGCTGTCTACCGACAAGCTTGCGTTTGACGACACCCGGGCAATGCGCGTTCGCAGAAGCCACTGAGTTTCGCCCGAGATGAAGCGTCCGGGCATGCGCACTGCCAACAGCAGCGCCGTCGTATATTATAGTGGCGTGACGGCAGAAAGTTGGGTTGGTCTATATAAGACAACTGTAGCCAGGGCAGTATACAACTGTTACGCTGGAGGACAGATTTCAATGGCGTATCACAAGAAGCGACGACTGCCTGCGTGCTCGCTTGTAGCTTTGAGCGGTGCTCAGGATACACGAGCTCAAGGGCGCGCCTAGCTTTGAGCCCAAGTACATACCTCGGTCTCTGACGTGCTCAACGCAGTAGCGGTGCCAGCATATAATAGGGACTTTTCGCAAACCGTTACCGTGTTCCGCGTACCCGTGCACTATACCGGAGCCTTTGAAGCATGTCTTTAAGCGCGGAACACGGTAACGGTTCGCTAAAAGTCCTCAAATATTAAGTAAAATTAAGCTATCGCTCTCCATCAGAACTGATTTATTAGATTTATTGCAAATCACGAAGCGCACCATCGCGGCGTAATGCCACCTTATGCGTCATGGGAATCAGACGTTGAAGCAAAATCCGTAAACGCGCTCCGCTCCTGCCCCACAGGTTCCCAGAATGCAACGCGCGCGCTGACGGATTTATGCAAGTAACCTCTTAGATTACACGATTGCGCCTGTATAGTAACCGATTTACTATGAACTCGATTTTCTGTCGGATCGCTAACCAGATTTTGTTTTTATATGTACTCCAATAAGATAAACACTGCTACAGGCCGTTTTGTTATTGATGCTTTATTACTTACAAGATTATTTGTCTTTTTCTCGCGGTAAGCATTATGTTTGGATCAATGTAAACCACTAATTCAAAATAATAAAAAGAAAACTTTTAATTTCGGGAAAAACAAAACAGATGTGGGCGGTCACTGAAAACAATTTTAATACTCAATAATCTATAAAAAAAAATTCAGTACGCGAAATATTATTTTAAAAAATCAGCTTATTAATGAGGCAAGCGAACGCCCGCTCTCCCCTCCGTTAAAGTGATTGATCCGGAAGTTACTCGTGCCTGCAGCGACCAGCCTAGCTTTTTTACATGATGTGCGACCAGAGCGCGACCGTGTCTTTAGCGGACCGGAAGAGGAGGAAAAGCTACACACTCTTCCTCTGCAAGTCGTGAACGACACAAAGCCGTGACAAATCGTGTCCTGTGTGGACAGCGTGCACTCTCTCGGAAGACATGCATAGGGCCGGCGCTGAGATGCATGCGGTTTCAGTGATCACCAATGCGGATGCCGACTGCAATCAGGAAGAACCACGACCTCGCGGTCGCGGAAAGAACTATAGCTGGAACGGATCACGGATCGCGCGAATATTTGTGCGCCGTTGGCAGTCCAGTACACTCTAAGAAATGCCTGCGCGTCTACTTACCCGCAAAACACTCAAAGAGCCAACCTCTGCGATCTACGAAATCAGCTCAGCGAATGATGGGGCGGAACATCCGTTTAGTCCTCAAAATAAAGTCTGCGCTGTGGCATTACGCAATGCGAAACGTCATGCTTGCATTGCTTAATGCCACAGCGCAGACGAAATTTTGAGGTCTAACCGTCTAAACAGATGTTCCGCCTCATCATTCGCTGAGCTGATTTCGTAGATCGCAGAGATTGGCTCTTCGAGTGTTTTGCGGGTAAGTAGACGCGCAGGCATATTTTAGAGTGCAGGAACGAGAGAAAAAAAAAAAAAGAAAAGACAAAATAAACAAGTCATGTTAAATGTGCACATAAACTTTTTTTTAATTATATTTTTTGGTACACGGTACAGACAACTGGATCTCATTGATAGCCATCCGATTATTTCCCCTTCATGGCGAGGCAGCGCCGTCGGTACAATAGTTCCTTAATTCCGTCTAAAATATTCTCTTTTTTTTTTTTTGCAGGCGTTTTGTTTTTTAGATTTATTCATTTACACTCCCGTTCCGAGTAAAATTTTGACAGCCTCGTAACGTGTCCAGGGGTCCAAAGCGATGAAACTCCAGATTCTTTATTTCTCTATTTATTTTTGCATACTGTCGACCCTTGTGCCATTGTAGAGAGGAGTATGGTAAAACCTAATTATACATTCGACATCTCCATAGATGCAAACAGCATCGATCTTGAGTGCAAAAATACAAGATCCGGACTAATGACAACAGTTCATTTCCAATTCTGTATTCCCTCGTTCGTGCGATCAATATGCCGCCAAACACTGAAAAGGAGATGCCGACGGAATGCGAGATTCCAGAAATGATGATGATTGGGGTTTAATAGCGCAAGAGCGACTATAACCACATTGCGCCAAGAAAGGAAATTCCAGAAATGAGGTGCATTCTTGATGCACTGCCAGCAAGGATGTTTGCATCCGAAAACGTCTCATTGGCGTACTGTGTTTTTGCTCCTGCCCATAATTCCGAGGATCTTCTCCTTTTTTCTTTTTTTTTTTCAAGACTTAATAATATTTTTTTTTTTACATCGTTGGAAGTGGATTGATTGGTTGTAGATTAGTGGTGCTGCTAAAGTCACCTATCCTTTTGACTTCACGGCGTATATGTTTATTTTTTATTTTTTCATTAGTACACCTCGGTCGAAAGTGAGCTTTGCGGTATTCAAAATAATTTCACTTGTCCGTCGGTTTTTCTTTTTTTTTTTCGTTTTTATACTTCACATTGTCGTGCTTACCGCTCGGATAAACTACGTACTCTTCGTTCGTGCCAGTCGCATGTTCCGAACTCCAGAACGTCTACGAATGTTCAAAGGAAGTACACTGTACGACCCTTTAAACGCAAAAACGGAGTTTTTTTTTTTTAGAATTGGTAGTTATTTAGTACTTTAGCCGGAGCGGAAACAATTTAACGCCTGCCAATACTCTTTCAAGGTAAAACGCAAGAAAACAAAAACGGCTATGCCGTGTTTCTGCTAATAATATAGTGTCGGGTAATGTGCAGATTTTGGTGCATTATTTGAATAATACAATTTCCGCGGGTTCGTCGTTATTTGGACGCATAATTAAAATTTTAATTGCAAACTAAATGGTCTTCGTATTTCGTGAACAGCATGACCAAATTACTGCAAGGACACCAAATAATAACACTATATAGATCATTTTTACAATTTTTAGTTGAAAAATAGGCACATCGAAACCGTTGTACAACTCAAACCACTCGCCACTTAAGTAGAAAAAAAAAAGGGGGGGGGGGGGAAGACGTGAGGTCAGACTTTGTATAAATCAGCAGTAGCACACGCGCAAAGCAACTCGTGTTTTGTAACATGCCGCCGAAATATCAATTTCACGTCCATCACAATTTGATTAGTTGAATAGACCCATTTCAAAAGTGCGTGCCATATAACTGCCGAGTCAGGCATTATTTCGGCTCGTGCTCCTAACATGCAATGGACATGAGGTCTGCGTCAGTGCTCGGCGAGGACTGGGATCCGATAACGCGCTTCCTGCCCCAGAAATGGCGACCACCATTGCTGCTCAATAAACTCTAAAAAAAAAAAAAAAGAATTATGAATTGATGAGAAGTTGCTGAGTGGCTCGATTTTATTAACGCCACCGCGGCAGACCTGATACGTGCACTCGAATGAGCACCGAAAGCGGATAGTTTTAATACAAAGAGAAGGAAAACAACCACGCAAACATATGTGTAAAGTGCCGGATACATTTCATGTAGTACGCAAGTACCGCCAAGCTGGCGCGAAACAAAATACATTCGAGCAAAAAAAAAAAAAAAAAGAAAAACCCGGGGGCGTCGCCGCAATTGCGGTGCGTCGCCGCGAATGCGGTGCGTCACCGGTAGTGTGACGCCGGCAGCCCCTGTGCGTCGCCGGATGCCACAGCAGCCCAATTTTAGCGTTCGGGTTCGCATGCAAAGGAGCTCAGACAATTGCGTTTGGCTGTGACCGACCGCGCTACGACCTGCAAAGCTGCAAAGCTTTGCAGGTCGTAGCTACTTAAAAATACTGCAAAGCTTTCAGTCTAGTTCGGGAACGGAAGCGTTCAAGTGCTACTGTACTACTGCGCAGAGTTGTTACTTTCACACTGGCGCCACTTCGTCTCAACTCCGCGCAACGCGTCGCAGTGGAAAGCCATAGGGTTATTATAATGTACACTAAAGGTTCAACTGGCGCTAGTGTCTATGCGACTTCCGGGAGGCGAATTGAAGCAGACAGCAACCAGTCTACTTTTGCGGTGCTCCTGTGCATTCCTTTGGGAAAACGCTCGTGCATTTTGTCTCTTCTCCAGAAACTAGCATGGAACACTTTTGTTGTTTTGGTCGTACGGAATAGTATGTACCTTTATCAACATTGTAAAAGTGTAATTGCTCTAGTTACAGCATTTTTCTTTATCACTGGACGATGTTAATCTTCGCTATATTTCAGGCCCAAACCTCGGTTCCATAGCAGGTATGTAAAAACCAGCGACGATTCTAAGCGAAATAACAGTCAAAAGGAATGTAGAGTGTGTTCAAGGTTCGCCAGAATTCCGGTGGTGCTTATATATTGCTTATATGCCCGTCCTGTCACTATATATTAAAATGACACCCCGTCGTGCATCTTTACGAGCGGTTTAAAAAAAAAAAAAAAAACATTTGAAACCTAAAGAAGATAGTATGTGGGATATCAAAGCTGTGTCTCCTTAATTATTTCCTCTGTCGGGCAGCTTTTATCGGGCACCTGTTATCTGGCTTCTCTCTATTTGAAAAAGATTTCGAGCGTGCGGGTGTTGTTTTGAACGCATAACAAGCATATTCGCACATATTTGTGAGCAGAAAGAAGAAAGCAGTACTTATTTATTGCAGATCGGACTATATTACGTGGCCTTCAATTAATTTTCTTCGTCTGCATGCACAAGGAGTTACTGATCTAGTGTTGTGTTACTGCGTAGTTCTTGCCGTCTCTCTTGGTTTTCCACATGTCCTTCATTCGTTTGGAGAGCGCCGACGCCGTGCTCGCGCTAACAGTGTCCGATAGTGCACATAAATACATGTGCGCAGTAGTTTCAGCACCGTTTTAATGTTATGATTCTGAAATAAAAACGCCGTAACTGACTAATTATTTCGTCTGCGTGACTGGGAAATGTTCCAAGCTAGTGCATACGAATTATTCGCGATATTTGCTGTTATAATCGAGCGCAGGGAGAAAATGCACTCGCTTTTTTCTCATAGAAATGCATTACCGGAAGTCAATTTCCGACTGGTTGCTGTCCGCTTCAATTTGCCAGAGCACACTAGCGCCAGTTGAAGCTCTAGCGTACATTATAATCGCTCTATGGGGAAAGCAAGGTAGCGCAGTCGGCCACAGTCAGACACGAGTGGGCCAAAAATGGCGACGCGTCTCTGGGACCCCATAGGCCTTTGCTAAATTACCCAAGCATCAAACTGAATGTTGGGAACGTATAGGCACAGGCGCCGACTGTGGTCACCCTTCCCATAGAAAATATTCGAAGTAAATAACCAAAATAAAGCGTCCGTGAAACGCGCGTGCGAAGTGCCATTTTGTTTTAGATTTTTGCTTTCGAACAGCTAGGGCTGAAGACGCCCCCACGCGCTAAGCGTGTACCTACGTTCCCGGATTTTTTTTTTTTTTGTGTGTTAGGTTAATTTGGCAAAAGGTTTATCTAATGCGTCCGCGGCACGATCAAACGGTGGCGGTACTTGGGCAAGTCGGAATATTCATCCAGAGCTTTCCATCCGGTAGCACTCTAGCGGGTTCAGAAGAAGCGCTCGCCGTCGTACGGATCACGACGCAAGCGTCGCTCTGCGTCAGACGTGCAGCCCTCGCCCCGCCTGTGACGTCATGAAATCCAACTTCTTCCCACCCACGCGAGGGACAAGCGCCTTCCGCGCCACCAATAAAAGACAAGGCCCGCACCTTCCCCCCCCCCGCCCCCCCCCCTCCCCCATAAACGTCACCACTAGTAGATCCACGCAGCGTGTGCGTGTGTTTGCCGCTCGAGGCGGGTCGAGGATCCACAAATGGTGACGTCATGTGTGGGCCTTGTCTTCTAGGAGGTACTGCTTCTGCCCCCACCCACGCCACGCGGGCGAGCGAGCGTCTTCCGCGAACGGCGTGCTGCTCAACTCGGCTTCGCGGAGGTCGACGCGTCCGGATCAACGTTCTCGGAGTGGAACGCCGAAGGTCGCGGAAATACACGTAATTTCGTCGCGCGCGTCCGCCGGTCTTGTGGCTCTGGCGAGACGGAACGCGCATCTCATTTGCATCCGGGAAAGTTCCGGTCCATTCAAAGGCGGGCCTGCCTGCCGCATACCTTCTCGGACGACCGCCTCTAGCGACACTTTTGAGACGTCCAGTGTGGTTCGCCGCAGACAGGGCTCGGGGCAAGCCCGTTGCAGGTTAAAGGGATGGTGAACCGAAATTTGGATTTCAGAAAACAATGCAGGAGTTGTAGGCGGGACGCTACAATCCCCACAACACTACTCGTAAGGCGATATGTCGAATCGACGGCCGTATTTTTGGAAAAAAAAAGAAAAAAAAGGTCGAGATTGAACGACCCCGACCAGGCGCGTGACGTCAAGATATCTCGTTTCCTCCTCTTTTCGTTTCGCCCCCCCCCCCCCCCCTCCCCGAGACGGCGAGTCGGAGAAGACGCCAGGCCGTTCCCTCTCCTTCTCGACTCTTCTCGGAGAAACAAAACGTCAACATATCTGTCAAATGCGCCTCCTTTTTTAAAAAAATACGGTCATCCGTTCGATATATCGTTGTATGAGTGATGTTTTGATGTTTGCAGCATCCCGTTGCACGCTTTTGCCGCCGTGCTTTGTGGAATCCAGATTTATGTTCAGCATCCCTTTAAAAGGGCCGTGATACTATGTTGGGTAGGAAAGTCTCTCACTTTACACGAGCTCACTGTCACTGGCACAGTGGGACACAAGTATACTTCGCACGCAACGCCACTGACCGAGAAGCTTCGTTGTCACTGCGCAATTTTGACGGTACAAGCGGACGTTTTCTTTCAGTCTCTACTTTGCAAAACTTAATGACGAAGTTGTGGGGGTTGCATGGTTGGCGTTGCCAGCAATGCGATCCCCAAGATTTGTCATCGAGCTTTGCGATCGCCGCGGTGTCCATTTTTAAGTGCGGCTCATACAGCGGACAGGAGCAATGCGTGAGCATTCGATTTGGGCTCGTGACAGTTCTAGTGACAGTCAATACCTCGACAGTCGACATGCATTCGGGTAGTAGCTCGCGTCAAATCTCTGCGATGACATTAACGATGTGTGAAACTCAGCGTGCTCCCCGTGCTTTGCGAACCCCCAGCCCCCAGCGCGCGGTATCGGCTCGTGGCCGCTTGTACTGGCTGCGAGTTGAGAGGGTGAACGCTGCCCGGTTTTCTCGGTTTTTTTTTTTTTTTTTGCGACTGCCATTGAGGTTAGAAAATAACTAAAGCGCAATTTATGGGTAATGAATGTCAATTAATAATAGACCGATCTCACCAGCCAGTCTGATTACGCCGCCGCTACGGCAATGCCGCTGCGGCAATTAGTTTTTTTGCACGTGCGACAACCTCGCTGGAGCACTGCGCGTGTAAAGCACGAGAAGGCACGAGCCCTCGCGGGCATGGCCGTCTGTCTCCTGAGAACTAAAGTTATGGCGGCGTCACGCATGCGCCGAACGCTTAGTGAGATCGGTCTATTCATTGCGGTATACATTAAAAGTAAAAAAAAAAAAAAAGCTACATCGCTTTTTTTTTAAGTTCGCTTTTGGGTGCTGCTCAAACTAAATGCATTATCGGAGTACCAAGGCTTTACTCTTTCCGGCATGCTAGATACTATTTCTAAATAGACCAATCTCACCAGCCAGTTTGACTACGCGACCGCTGCCACAATGCATAGAGGGAACTTTAGTCTTTCTGCACGTGGGACAACCCCGCTGGAGCTCTGCGTGTGTGGAGCACGAAATGGCACGAGCCCTAACATGCACGCCCGTCTGCCTCCTGTGAGCTAAAGTTATGGCGGTGTCACGCATGCGCCGAACGCTTAGTGAGATCGGTCTATTCAAAATAGCTATTGAGGAAACGCCAAATAAAGGTGCTGCCAACACCAACATTCAAATTTTCCCGCGCTCTCCAGTTTTTTTTCTTTTTTTTTTTTTTTTTTCAAGGGGTGAGGGGGGTTGTTTTGCTGGCGTGAGCTGAATTGTCCAGCATTCATTTTCCACCATCCAACTTCTTCAAACCCGTCGGGAACAAGCTGTATAATGCCTCACATTGTCCCATATTACAACATATGACGTCACGCTTTCAGCGTTATATTGTGACTCGTAATTTGAGTTACTAGTTCAGATGTGTCTAGTAATGTGTTGAACCGATCTTGAAGAAAATCAGTGTCTATCACAATTTTTTCCGGATTTCCCCTTTTAGGATAAGAAAAGCGGAACAGCGCTTTCCACTCTTACCACGTTAGCAGAGCGAACGCTGGAGAGGAGGAAGCCACTAATCGTGTCGAGCAGAGAGCTTTGTAAGAGGGACTTGTATCACTTTTTCGAACCTGCAACGGTCTTTAGAGTCAGGAAATAAGCTACACTCTAAAATGAAGGCCCTTCAGCCGTCTTGGTGCTTAGAATCAATATTCCCATTTGTCACCAATTTGTCACCAGCTTTGGCCGACGTGCTTGACGAAAGATGTAGGGGGTCCTCCTGCTTGCTAAAGCAGTTCCCAATAGAGAAAAATGGTGACTCTAAGTGCCAAAATGGCGGCGCACACAAGTTGCTGGCGCGTAAACCTATGTCATGTGAAGCGAATGGAGGAATTAACCTTGTCGCGTCGTCGAACAATCGGGGGAAAGATTACTCTGAGCGTAGCTTTCTATTATAATGCAAGTTAAATGCAAAGGTGCAAGCGAGCTGGACAAGAATGGCGAAAATAATCCCCGGAGAAGCGGAACAAGAGGGTCAAAGGACAAACACAAATCTCCAAACACCGCTAGGTGACTGGTGCGCGACCGAAAAAATCTGCGTCCGGGTATCGAACCCGGGAGCTCTCCATTTTCAGTGGAGCGCTCTACCAACTGGGCTAACCAGGGGTTAAGGCCCGTTCACACTCTTGCGACCTCTTAAACCTGGGTTCCTTAAAACTTCTTAAACCAGAGGACACACTGGCGCCATCTATTGGGAAGCAGTGTAAACTCGGCGGTCCGGCATATTTTTTTTATTTCTCTCGCGCGTTATCCTTTCTTTCTTGGCTCGAAAACCTTTTGTCAATGTTATAAACGAGCCTTTCTATGGGTATTACGCACATTTGACCTCGGAAATCCCGCAAAACCTTCGCTCTTGTGAAATGCAGTTCCAGGGTCACCGCATAGATGGCGCCACAATGCCAGTATGTTCCCTCGTTCTAAAAAAAATTAAGAAGTTTTAAGAGATCTCGTCTCTCTCAGTCGTACTCGGTCGCAAGAGTGTGAACGGGCCTTTAGACGTCAGTAGAGCAAACTGGTTTTATCAGCTGCCACAAGTTTAACAGCTACAAGGGTGAAAAGCTTGCATTTTAAGATTATGATTATAATGCAAATAAATGCAAAGTTGGAAGCGAGTTGGACAAGAACGACGAAACCAAGCAAACGTTGGTTCTAAGTCAAAAGCTGGGGTTTACGTGCCAGTCCAACGAAGGGCATCTGGCAAACCCCATGGAGTGAAGGACTGAGGATTAATTGCGACTACCTGGGGAGATTTGCACGTGCAACCAAAACTCGGTTAGACGTCGCGCCTTCTCGGCAATGCGGAGGGCAAGCTCGTCTGCTTTTTGAGGTGGGGTTGCGAAGATGTCAGAATGGCAAGCTGTTATTGGCTCATTAAACAAAAATAGTGGTCGACCGCAAGACATCTTGCATTGAGGTCTACCCACTATCCTTTCAATCAAAGCCAATCAGAGCTCGGCGTCGTTCTGACGTCACTGCAACTCCTGCGCAAGAAGCAGACGATTTTCTCTCCGCACGAGTCTCCGTTAAATTACTGGCACCTCGGCCGGAATTGGTACTCGCACACTGGGGATCCGTAGGTGAGCGCTTTGCCTCGAAGCCACCGAGGTGGCTAAACAATCTGTTCCGCGCCACATGGTCAAGCCCTCTGCGCACATACGCGCAGAGAGAGGGGTCAGGACATGAAAGACAGGACTCCCCGATAGTTGGCGCCAGTTATCTGGGTCGTAAGCAGTCTCAAGCGGATGAGACGCAGTCTGTTGCACTCAGGCGCAAATAGGGAGTTTTCGTAGATCGCTTTCGCCGTCCCGCAAAGCTCTCCGCAACACGCTACGCTACCCGGAATTCTACAGTCAAGGCCATCGGCTTGCAGGCGCATTAGCGGCTTCTTCGTTGCGGAGGGCTTAGCGGAGTGGGAAACGCGGTCTACGAAAACTCCCTATTGTATCAACCCGCCCGTAGAACGCAAAGGCTCTATACCGTATATACTTGTCAGATCAAGAAATAAAGAAAGCAAGCTTTTCGCATTGTTCATACGCCGCGGAAAGTATAGTAGGTTACAAGTCAAGAAGGTAGCGGCAAATGCCCCTCAAAAATATCCCTCCGCCACCTCCGCATCCAATAGTGTCCCATCGTTTCCGTGACGTTGCGGCCAACGCGCGAGGAGGGTCTTGCCTTTCTTTACATATTTGCTTTATCTTTCGACTTTGACTTAGCATTGTGGAAGCCACGAGAGGGAGATTAGAGTCTTCCCCCTCCGATGGAAACAAAGACGACTTTCGGGGATTAACTTCCCCCTTCCCCCTCCGATGGATACAAAGGCTGCTTTCAGGGGCTCGCTTCCCCCTCCGATAAATACAAAGATCGCTTTCTTAAAAAGTGGGGGTCGAAGACATGTTGGCACCACTCTGTGGCCATTATCTATCCATTGAAGCGGAACAAGGAGCGTTTCCACTGAACTCTGCTTTCGACTGCGGAGGGATTTGAAACCGACGCATCACGCTTGTGGGAGGAGCATCTCCTACCTTCTTAACTTGTAACCGACTATAGTTCTTGCGAAGTCTGGTTGTCAGGGGAGAAAACGAGGCTTTCGGCGTTTGAAACGCGTATAGACCTTTTCCGCTTAGTCTCGCCCCCGACCGCCAAGTAGGCATATCCGGTATGGGCGACGAAAAAATATTAAAACGTTTCAACCTCCAAATAGTAAAAAAATAGAGGGGAGAGAAAACGAGAATGGGTGACGGTTACGCTTTTCTGCTAAATGCATTCTATTGGCGTGGCGATGGCAAAACAATGTTTTCGCCCATACTGGAAGTGACGACAATTCAAGATGGCGGCGCCCTTGAAGAAAGGGTCTATACGCCTTGTTAAAATAACATACAGCTAATATGAAGTGCTCCTGCACATATCTTAACTCACCACTTAAAGGGCGAATTTAGTAATGCTCCGCGAGGAGCCGAACTTTTTTTTACTGCGGTTCTTGATGTGAATGCGAGTGTAGATCTAATAGATATGTCGGTGCCGGTCTGTCGCATCCTGCTCGTTGATCCCACGCGCGCGAGTGCACAAACAAAGTGTCGCCGGAGAGGCCGCTGAGGCGGAAGAGTCGCGTCTTTAAAACGAATGACTGGCGGCATCCGCCCTTAGTTGTGCGCACCACGTATGGCGTCTTTGACGAGTCACGTAACCGCTTGTGAAGTGAGCTAGCTTCAAGGTCGAAGACGGCCCTGCTGCCACGTGCTCTTCGCGCGCTGCTGGTTCGTCCTCTATCTAGCACCGTCGTTTCGGGGAACTGTTGGCTCTCTGATCGATTGTCTTCGATTGTCTTCGAGCGCCGGGCGTGAACAGAACACCGAAATTGTGATTGTTATCCGCACCTGTTACGACGAAAGCGTGTATAGTAATAAACTAAAACGAACGAGCATCTTAGTATTATTTTTCTTCGTATGTCTGGGCTAATGAGTAGGAACTAAGGGACCTTAGGTTGAACGCGCGTAGCTATGCAAATGTGCGTCGGTGTATTTGTTCGTTTCGGTGCACGCGCAAATGAGTATCGGCGTGGGACAATGAATGAACATGTTTTGATTATCCAAGCGTACTAGTGCCTGTTGTGAACGTTTTTTTTTTGTATTTATGAAGCAAGTGGTATGAATAAACAGCCCCTGCGAAGTCAGTGCCAATGTCTCCATCGGTGTTTGTGGGAGAAAAGTGGGCGTCTTCGTGCGATTAATATCTATAGAGTATCTATAGCTACTGATGAAACGCCAATCAACGACACTTGCAATTACTCGAAGAAAAAAACAACAGAAATAAACTATATTCCGTTTTATCTTAATCCATACCAATCAAACAGCGCCGAGCTTAAGCTGAAATGAAGTATATAAAATATTAACGTGCTTCAAAGACTCCGGTATTGCGGTACGCGGAACACGATAACGGTTTGATACAATTATCTATTGCCGTTCTCGCAAATGGTACTGATTTAAGATGAACTCAGGATCAAGCAGCAGGGATTCTGGACTGGCTTCGTCTTAATATTTTAAAGCCGGTCGTTCCTCAACTTCGCTCTGACAAGTAAACAAGATGGCGGAGGAGCTAAACCCCCAGGCGTTGACGTCATCGTGTGCGCGATAACGAATTTTCTCATACCGACGAAGGCTCTAGACTCGCATGCTTCTACGCGAGGTAGTAAACTGACAAAACAACTTCGACGAAGAATGAGTGCCTCTTGTTTTTTTTAAAAAGGCGCAATTGCATCCTAATGGTAGAGTCGAGGCCACCGCGTGGCTCGGCCTCTTCCAACGTTATGTGAAGGTGCAGTCCGGCGACCCGATACGAGCTTCGCTTATCATTACATTTCACGTTATATCGACATACTAAATGTTTTTTTGCTCGCTTAAAGGGGTACTCCGCCGCTTTTATGAGCTACCCCAACCTTACAGGTTAAGAGTCCTGGGCGAGGGAGAGGAAGGCTGGGGAGCAGGAAGCAGATAGACTGCTGAAGAGGAGAGGAGGAAGGACCCTCCTCTCTTCACCCTTCCGCCTGCTTCCTCCTCCACAGCCTTCCTTTCCCTCGCCCTGAACTCCTAACCTGTCGCCGACTATTACTGTATATTCTGAATCCCCGGCCTTTACCCTCGTCGGTATGGTGTTTAGTATCGCAAAATTTAG
This sequence comes from Ixodes persulcatus, assembly GCA_013358835.2. NCBI lineage: Eukaryota > Metazoa > Arthropoda > Arachnida > Ixodida > Ixodidae > Ixodes > Ixodes persulcatus. The sequence goes on from JABSTQ010010549.1 coordinate 217,090, forward strand.
AATAGTTATTGTGAAAGCGGCAAATGAAAATGATGCAAAAACCAACGTTTAAATACATCCGCACTTTTCAGTGCCGTGACGTCAGTGGCAGGCAGGCTTGCCGGTCGAGCGAGCAGTCTAAAAAAATAGACTATGCCGAGCATTTGTTTCGTGCTGGTGCGCGAGTACTGGAGCGAGCTTTCAAAGCATTCATTTGGCACCATCAAACTGCTTAGAATGAGTTGGGAACAACTCATACAATCCAAAGAGTCAACCTCCGCCTTGTCGGTCGTTGTTGCCAGTAGAGACTTTCGGTTTGAAAAATTTGATGAGAACCAAAAAATAACTTCACAAAAATATTATTTTGACCTAATCTATTTCAGCAATTTTCAGGCAAATCGGGGACCATGAAGAAAACATCACAGTATTAAGATACACTCATGGCCGCACCCTCAGTACCTTTATTTCCAGTCACACACCCTTTTTCAACCGTAGAGTAGAGAGCATGCTGTGGCATGAAACACCCGTTATTTTTGAAGGGTGAAAAAATATGTGTGGAAAGAGTGCTGCTATGGAAAATGGTGCGAACGACCTTACAACCGCCTCAGACAATTTAGGAGAGATGGTTTTGACGACTAGATTGAAGAATTATTGCTTATCTCTATACCAGTGGTTTTGAGTTGGAAGATGCATTCCCTGGAGTTCGAGATATTTACACTCTATGTAGAACGCTGACGATAACAAAGCGACGTATATACCTGGAAACTTTGTAATTGCGGAGGCGGTTACCCGCGAATCGGTATCGTCAAATTGTGGGGTGTGTTAGAGGTGGAGCGGTCAACAGGGTAGGGCATTGATTCCTTTGTCGCGCTTGCCTCATTGCGTATGTATTTCCGTGCTTTCCGTGCACGTTCAACTCGTGCGTGTTGCTTGTGAACTTGTCATGATCGCAAAAAACTTTCTAAGACGCTGCTAAGATCGCCAGAATCCTATTTTATAGGGTCTTCACCAGCCCTTTGGGGACCTTGCTTTATCCCCTTTAAGGCGTTAGCGCTGTTTTACACCCTTAAAGCTTTAGTGGGCAGTTTGGTTTCGAGATCTTTGCGTCACAATCACGTGCTTTATATACGTCGTTCAGGTACAAACTTCATCCAGCTTATTGACGAGTTTTCTCTCTCTCGCTTGGTACTTGGTGAGTGCGGTAACCTTCAAGGCGAATATGCTTATGGAAGTTCGCCCGGCTATCAAAACTTTTTAAACTCTGTTTTTCGCAAAACACTTTCAAATTACCTTTTTTTTATTATTCTTGTTTTACGACGTTATTTTTTTTCCCCACTGAATAGAGTATTGGTGGCGCTCTCAGAATTCAGCAATTCTATATCTTGCAAACAATCGAAACTCAAAGTTCTCTATACAAACATCACCGTTAGCTGGAACAAGCGATCGTCTGTTTTTATTGTTAATCTTTTTTTTTTTTTAGACATGAAGGCCGTCATGATAGAGTCATGATCAAGAGGGAAGTCTTCATTTCGTGCCCTAACTTAAGCGGTAAAGATCAATACTATCTCTAAGCGAAACGAGAAAACGTGTTCGTGCACAGTGTCTCGCAGTGTATAGTGAAAATTGCCGTTAACCAGAGGCCCTTTTTGTTTGCCGACCACTTGATATTTGACGCCTTTCCCGTGCTGAAGATATACGTATAAATGTAGGCTGCTCGGAAAGAACTCTCTATGACGTGCACACATATATGTAAAACGATGGTAAACTTTCGATAGATTTTGACCGCTTCCGCTTAGTTGTGATTAGGGCCGTGAACCTGGTTATTTATTTTATTCCTGGAGTTAGCTCACGTCATATGTCGAAGAATATAACTGAAGCACGTACTGCAGCCTCGGGGTCAATTCACTATACGCTAACGTGTTTAAGCCCAGCGACTAGTGCGCTCGGAATAAATGAATAAGAGGATATGGATGGCGAAGTACTGGGATTGACCGAATGACCCTCACAACTTCCGTCATTTCCTTCCAGATTCCTGCCCGCCCATTCCAAACTGTGACTTGGGATACACGTGCAAGGTGGTGAAGCATCCGGACAACTGCCCCATCTGCAAATGCGGTGAGTATGGGTCAGTTGGCATGAAGGGATCCATAATCATATTGTAGAAACAGCGCAAAAAATAAAATAATACGGACGGAGCAGGAGAAGCACGCAAAGAGGACGAAGGCTGTTCTACTACAGCGTTCGTCCTGTCTGTGTGTTTCTTCTACAGCGTTTGTCCTGTTTCCGTGTTTCTTCTGCTCCGCCCGTATTTTGTTTGCACTGTTTCTACAATATAATCGACGAATACCAACTAGCCAAACTCTCGACGTTACTTCGGTGGATCCTTAATGTCGGCAATAAAAGCGCATGCGTTGTGTGATTCGGTAGGGCAGCTTGAGAACCTCGTAGAAGGACTCCCTTCACGAAACGAGCAACTCAAGCCCGATGTCAAGAGGGTCATTCCATGCCAAAGGAGACGGCAATTTTCGTCATATTTTGGATATGCTTGAAAAAAATAATATGACTAAAGACATGTTTGAAAGTAAGGATGGCTATGTTTGAGGGCTGAATTACGTTTATTTTTGCTGACGTCATGCTCCAAATGGCGGGGAATCGGAGCAAACCCCCTGCATTTAAAAAAAATTGCTGAAAAAAAGCTATTTTTACCACATCATTTTAAGTATGCATGCAGTCGATCACTAATATATTCTATCTCACCTTGAAAGGAAAACACCTCACGCCGCCATTTTGGGTCCAGACAGGCGCTCTAAACCTAAGCACATTTTTAAGATTTCTTGATTTTTTTTAGTCAACTTGAAATTAAAATTTGACTAAGAAACTTTTTTACTTATTATTCTGAACCATATGCTCGACTAGGTTGCATTACAATTATAAAAAATTATTTGCAGAGTTTTTATTTAAATGGTGAATATGTCACTTTCTTCAAAAACGGCCATATAGGGAGTAAAAAAAAAAGCCATGTGGGCAACGGTGCTCGCATTTTCTGAAATAGCCGAAAGGTTAACCGACAGTATTTGTTCAACATATTAAACAATTAGAAAAGTACTTTTTGTTATTTTGGAGAAATTATTTTTTTAAATATGAGGCAGAACGGCATCGCCTCCAGGCGTCCACCTCGTCGGCAACGCACGCCGTCGTCTGCTACGCTCGAGTGAAACACTGCACGGGGAACTTAATTTTGTTAATTATATTTGTATAGCTAACGCTAAGAATCTTGACATTATGACATGTCTATTTATAGTGACTAGAGAGTGCTTTTTTTTTTTTGCTCTAAACTATAAGTCCGGGTGCGCTTGCAAGTTGAATAGCGACAACTCGAAATATTGTTTGGGATACTTTTTATCAAATCCGAAACAAAGCACATTTGAAGCTCACCAACATTTCGTTTTCTTATGTACATGAATGTAATATGTTGTTAAGAAATACTATATCACAATTTGAATATCAGTGTTTCATTCGCTTTCAGTTCATCTCATAGTGCTGCAATGTCTTTAGCGTCGCAAGAAGAACTCTTCCTGCACGTTTGATGTGGACGTTATTTTAGCAACCACATGCCCGTGTCCTATAGGTGCCACATAATGGTATTGACGTGTGTTTGGTATGGCTTTTGCTTGCTCATAGCGGTTAATGAGTCTTTGTCTCTCAGCTGTGATGACGCTATCTGGAACCCATATGACGTTCACAGTTTTCATTGAAGCCTTCGCCCATTCATAAAGATCTTGCGCTGTGATGATCTGACTGTCAAATGGCCTTTGAATGCTAGCTTTGCTAGCCAGCCTCTTTATAGTGCTGGTGAGCAGACGGATCATACCGATGACGTTCCAGACGTGCGCAATGTTCTAGCTATTGACATGAACTGAAAGCTAATTAAACACTGATATTCTAAGTGGGATATAGTATTTCTGGACTTCATTTTATAGTTATTTACATAAGAAGAAACAAAACGCCGTTGAACTACACATGTGCTTTGTTTTGCCTTTGATAAAAAGTATCCCAAACAATATTTCGAGTTGTCGCTATTCAACTTGCAAGCGCACCCGGACCTATAGTTTAGAGCAAAAAAAAAAAAAAGCACTCTCTAGTCACTATAAATAGACATGTCATAATGTCAAGATCCTCAGCTTTAGCTATACAAATATAATTAACGAAATTAAGTACCCCGTGCAGTGTTTTACTCGAGCGTACCTAACGACGGCGTGCGTTGCCGACGAGGTGGACGCCTGGAGGCGTTGCCGTTCTGCCTCATACTTAAAAAATAATTTCTCCAAAATAACAAAAAGTACTTTTCCAATTGTTTAATATGTTGAACAGATGGTGTCGGTTAACCTTTCGGCTATTTCAGAAAATACGAGCACCGTTGCCCACATGGCTTTTTTTACCCCCTATATGGCCGTTTTTGAAGAAAGTGACATATTCACCATTTAAATAAAAACTCTACGAATAATCTTTTATAATTGTAATGCAACCTAGTCGAGCATAATGTTCAGAATAATAAGTAAAAAAAGTTTCTTAGTCAAATTTTAATTTCAAGTTCACTAAAAAAAATCAAGAAATCTTAAAAAGTTGCTTAGATATGGAGTGCCTGTCTGGACCTAAAATGGCGGCGTAAGGTGTTTTCCTTTCAAGGTAAAATGGAATATATTAGTACTGGATTGCATGCAAACTTAAAGTTATGCGGTAAAAAATAGATTGTTTTCAGCAATTTTTTGAAGTACAGGAGGTTTTCGCCGATTTTCGCACTTTGGAGCATGACGTCAGCAAAAATAAACGTAATTCATCCCTCAAACTTAGCCATCCTTACTTTCAAACGTGTCTTTATTGATATTATTTTTTTCAAGCATATCCAAAATATGACGAAAATTGCCGTCTCCTTTGGCATGGAATGACCCAAGAGGATTTCATCGGATTGCATTGGTAGGAGCGTTAACGAAGAGGTTTAAAAGATTCAAATAAATGAAAACTAGGAAAAACCAAAAGCGTCGCGCGCCTGTCTAATCAGTGTTTCCGATATACAAAATAAAATATATATATATATATATTTTTTGCACGTGGATGTACGCAGAGGAATAAAATGGCAAAAATCCTATGATGAACCAAATTCAGTAGAACATGGAATGCATAAAATGCAGCAACCATTTGTTTAGAAGACATTAAACATAACGTGACGTTATGGTGTCAAGAGTATCACGTGCCATGGGGTTGCGCAGACGCAGGAACAGACAAACTTCCAGGAGCAGGGGCTGCCGTTATGAAGTTTTGAAATGGAAGCGTTTTTCTAGCGTCTAAATTAGGGCGCACCAATGTTTTCAATGTATAGCAGGAACCGCGGGCCAGATTTCTTTGTCCAAAACACGTATGCAAATCTACACGCAGTGCCCTGCGACAACAAGCCGTGCCTGATCAAGGAGGGCTTCTCTTGCCGGCCCGTGCAGCAGAGCAACGGTTGCACGACCTGCCGCTGCGAGCCCTGCCTGCGGTCGCCACCGTGCGAGAGCCCGTGCAGCAAGTCCAAGAGCCCCGTCGGGTGCCCCATCTGCGAGTGCCCGGGCACCAAGGGCCCGTTGCCCACCACGGCGGGGAAGCCCGAAGTGGAGAACATGCCCTTCGACTTCCAGAACGAAGCTGAAAACAGCTTCGAGCCCTGAAGGCAGAATGCCCCCAGCGTCACTCGACGGGCTCAGTGCTGGCCGCTGACCGCCGAAGGACGTGTCCCGCCTCACCGATACCATGCACTCGACCAGAAGAAGGGACAGCGCTGTCGTCGCTGACGCGGCTTGGCGAGGACAGCAGCTGACTTTGGGGCTGTGCGTCGTTCGAAAGTTTTCGGAAAGGAGGCGGGTGGTTAGACGAACAGCTCCTTAAATAACAAAGACCTAGTGCTGTATTTGCCGTGTCAGCTAGAAAAGGCCAACGCGGGGCCACGGTGTAAGATATGTATTTATTTGTGGACACTGCGCGCGTCCCAGCCACCAGACAAAAGGCCTCCCCTCGTCTTGGTTGCCTGTCGTAAGCCTGTCGTGATTGCCTGCCGCGACCCCAGTTTCCCATGTTTCTTTATGGGATACAGGCTTGTTCTTAAGTCGTTTTCTGTGAAAGCTGCGTCATACAGAACATGGCACCTTCGTCATGCGTGTTGCTTAGACACAGCTTCGTCATTGACCCTACAGTGCCGTGCCTCAACGGCGGTAAGAACAGTTTCACGAACGCGTTGAAGCGCAGACTTCTCTCGCGCTGTGTTCAAGCTGAAGTGTTCGCCAGATCAGAGCTGACGCACCGAGCTAAAAGCGCATGCGCAAAGGTGCCATGGCAACGAGGCACTTTCTCGTTTTTGTTTCTTTCTTTCTTCCTCAGTCGCGCCGTCTGGCCGGTGGGGCGCTGTCAGAGTAAGCTGCTGGGGCGTGCACGCCGATCGGACGTTTTCTGGTCGATCGCGTCGCAGCGTTCGCCGTGCTGTGTTCACGTCAATATATATAGTATATTACACCGTGCTCGAAGCGAAGATTGGATACGAGCGCTGCGTGGGCGTTTGGCTTAGACCCGTATTCAATAAGTCAGAGCACTAGTCCCAGCCCAACGCTGACGTTGTACTCACGTTCAATCTGTGTCCCTCGTAGGCCTTCTTTAGAAGACGCCAAACATTTCAGCCCTACGGCTTTGTTATATGAGAATCGTTACACAAAGGACGATGCTCTGCCGGTTGTTGCGCCACTGCAATCGCGGGCGAATGCAATGAAAAAAGAAAAATACAAAGTTGCCCTGCAGGTCAGTTTAGTTTAGGGTGCCTCGATGCGCCTATAGCTCCTCGCACGCTTCACCCTACATCGTACAAACTTTATTATCGTCGACCATTTCGTTTCCAGTTGGCGGAACCTTTAGCTCGGTGTCGCCAGGGTGTGGGAGAATCTCCTTGGTTCACGAGAGCGCAAGCATTTTTCATTGTTGTCAGACGCTAGAAAGCAATCGAGACTGGAGAGGAAACTTCGTAGGTGTCGCGTTTCCAGGGAAGGACATGTGCCAATCGAGTTGTGCTGTGCAGTGAGTGATTCGCCGTTAAAAAAGCGTGAACTGTATAGCAGACATTGCACTAATATGTGAGTGATAAGAGTGGCTTTTTTAAGATGGGCCTTTTTAAACGTCTGTGTCAGAGAGCTGCAATCAGATACACTCTGAAACAAAAAAAAATTATGTAAGTTTACCTTTTTTTAGAACATAGCGACAGTTGTTTGTGGTGAACAGTGGAAGAATTTCAGATCGCTTTTTGTTCACCCTGATTGGCTGTTTCTGTGTTCTGCAGGTAAATGAACTCGCAGACTTTTTTTTATTCATACCGTGTGCGTTTTCGTTTTTTGGTGTGCGTGTCCTCGCTTTCGACGCATATCATCGTCCGCTCAAAAGCAAACAAAAAGAAAAGAAAGCAAAAACACACAAAAAAAAAACACTTCTCGTCTGTGTGCTGTCATTTCAGATTCAGTAGCGGTATCGTTTGTTAGAAAAACGTCGGGTCTGCCTGCTGACCCCTCCGACCCTTCGGTCGAGCACAGACAGTTTGTACGCAGTGTGGAGGAATTCTTACGCCGTGTTTCTAGATCGTTAAAAAAAGCAACGAGAAATTCGGCTTTAGTTAGTGTCAGAGACCATCGTTTGTTCACAATACGAGAGTATATATACTATGCATACGGACACCTTGTACTCTGTCTGTACAGAAATACCTGTGCCAACCACGCGCCTGTGAGATCCATTCTTTGTCCGATACCAGTGGTGTATATTTCACGGGAGTTACACGCACGAAGGTCAAATGCGCATCACATCGAAAATGACTAGTAAACCATTGTTGTTGTTGTTGTTGGTTTTCTTCTACAAATACACGGTTGATCTCGCCTGCCGTGCGTTGTCGTTTCTTCGTTTAAGAAGCTTTAAGAAGTTTTGAGTGAGAGATGCGGATACCTATGGTTCGGCAGAGGTCTCCGCAGCCTCACATCAAGCTCCTACCTATCGTCTGCTAAGAACAGCGATCTTGATGGGGTGGAATGCACGTTGCGGAAGCACTGTAGAAGCTTTGCGATTCCGTTCAAGCCAGAGTTGTCTATACTTCTGCGTTGGACTTCCGTGAGTGGCGCTGGTGCGAGAGTCATTCAACGTCATAGCTACATCGACCTCCTAACAACCAGGTGCATGCATGCATGGTATTGAGAAATCGTTTTATTTGTTTTAAAACTAGTTTTCGCGCGTTTACGAGCGGAATACTGGTGTTTCTAAGGTGCCGACACAACGTATAGTGTCTGGCTAAACGAAGAAATGAGAGCTAAAGTTTCGTTTGCGTATTCCTTTAATAGACGACGCGCCAAAAACCCTCCGTCAGCGCTTTCTCCGAGGATGTCGCATACTGCAGACCAATCAACTCTGGTATTTGTTTTGTAAACGGCAATCGCAAAGCGCGGATAGCTTTGATCACTCGGGGACAATCAGTTCGGACAGATCAAACTGCCAGTGCCTCATACAAAAGACAAGTCTGCCAACACTGCCGGAGGCATGTCCTTTCCTTGTATGACCGTGTCCTTCACATTGATCATACGAAGACTGCCCGCAGAAATGTTCGAGGCATAGCAATGTACAAAGCAAACATGATTCGAAATTGCTTGAGTCGTGTCCGCCGGTACTTCTGTCACTATGTCTGGAGTGGAGCCAACGCCGTGCCTTTTGTGTGATGTGAACAGAGTGTACACAGTGGCGGATCCAAGGGGGGGGAGGGCGGTCGCCCCCCCCCCCCCAAACAAAGTCAACCCCCCTCCCTCCCCCCTTCTCGGAGGGCAATTTGACATGGGTGGACCCCCCTTGTACAAGAAAGAATGGGAGAATAGTATCCTTAAAAATTTTCCGCCCCCCCCCCCCAAAACGGAGTTCTGGATCCGTCCCTGAGTGTACGCGGCCGGTTGTAAAAACGTCGACGGATTCTTAGCAAAGGATTCACTGCACTGGATGCCCTTAGATTTTACTGGAAAGGAAAATGTTTGACCAAACACACGTTCTTTTTTGTTAATTTGGTTTTTGTACGTATTTATAAGGTACAAATTTGGTATTTCTACGGTACCGTACGGTATTTGTACGGTATTTGTACGGTATCCTAGCGGCGAGACAAGTACGTGGGTAAGCTGGTTGGATTTAAACTGGCGATGTTTTGCGCATATCTCGGTGGGGTACAGCAGACTATTGTACGAAAAATAGTGTGAACATGTAAAACGCGCGAACGAACTGGGGAACATATGTAAGCCTCGTCAAATGTCATGCCGTGGAGGAGGAAAGCAGCGAGATTGCAAACCTGGTGTTACGCTTGTTTAAAGGCATATATGTCGAGACAGGTCACCGCTTGGTCCGTCAGTCGCGTTGCCCGCCCGATCGAGACCTTAATTTCCACTTCATTATAACAAAAGACTGACGTGAGAATTTTAAGGAACCTTGATGACATATGCATGGTGGTGTGTGATCAAGTTACTGACTTTTTGACAACGCGTGTAAGGCGAAAGCTCGGCGGAAACCGCGGAACGCCCAACGTACGGGCTTTGACCTTGCTCGTCTGTTTTTCTGCTTCTATCGACGCCCGTCGTCGCGTTGCGCTGCTCTCGGATTTCCCAGAAGCACGCCGATACGCGTATATACGTATAACATACCTTGCCTCCTTTCAAAAAATATCGCCCTGATAACGCATCAGGAAACGAGCCAAACAGGTTTCGACTAGCGGAGGTATATCCTCTGGCCAACTCGAAAGAGGAAAACGCGACTAACATTTGCCTCTCATTTCGCTGCCTTACGAGGCTGCGGTCGTCAAGAACGTGGCGGTCGTCGCGTGGCGGGATCATAGATGGTAGCCTTCGGCGACTAATGGCCCTCACGGACACGTAAACAAGACGTGCTTGTACGGCCTTTACAAAAAAAAAAAAAAACAAAAAAAAACGTTATTTTTAAGACTGGTTCACACACTTGTAACTAGGGATGTCGCGAACCTGCCCAGGTTCGAGTTCGACCAAGTTCGACTTTCTTCGAACTTTCAACGTGATGTTCGACAAAGGTTCGACTGAACTTCGACATTTGTGCGCATGCGCAAAAAAAACACACACACAAAAAGTTGACTTTGTTTGGCGGAGGACTAGTGAAATATTTGTTGGGTGTATTGGCCTCACTGGTTCACATTACTAAGTAACGAAAGCATTAAAAGAGAATATTTTCGCTTTTATATGGTGTGAATATAGGTGACCATTTTATAATATACAAGATAAACTACTTTCTAAAGTATTTGTTTCCCAACATTCGAAATATTCGGGTAGAAGCCGGGTAATACTGTCCACAGGTCTCGACCTTTAGTGAAAGGTCGAAGATTTGGCGAACAAGTCGAACCTTACGGTTCGACAAAAGTTCGCGACAACCATACTTGTAACTTCTTACGACCGAGTGTTTTAAAACCTCTTGGGAACTCTTACGACGAGTGATCACACTGGCGCCATCTATCGGGCAGCCATGACACACGGCATTTCCGTATATTTCCTTATCTCTTCGCGCATTTTTGTTTACTTGAAAATGAGTTGACAATGTTATAAACGAATATTTCTCATAACTCTAAGTACATTTAATCTTGAACATACTGTATAACCTTCGCTGTAGTAAAATACAGCTTCCGGTCACCTCCCAGATGGCGCCTGCGTGCCTCTGCATTCTCTCGTCGTAAGAGATCGTAAGCGAACGTACGTGTGTGAACGGGACTTTACACGCAATCACGGTTCTGACAAAGCCGTTTATACTGAAACAGTTTTGACAGTCCTTCGGAACAGCCAAGGCTGGAAGTCAGGCAACTGAGAAATAGTATGTTCCCTCTTTACCACCTTGTGTTGCTGACGAATAAAACACCACGGCCATCATTTGTTACCACGAAGTGGGCTGGTGGAACCCACGCTCCGCCCATTGGATAAAACCATCTCGGTGTAAACGGCTCTGGGTCCTAAGATTACCTGGTCTAGAATAGTTTCGTCACGCTATGCCTAGGGACAGATTAAAGCACCAGATGAACGCTGCTGACGTTAGGAGTCAAGCAATCAGATTGCTTGAGAACCTAACGGATGGACGTGGCTGCAGAGAAGCCACCGTGGAGAAAGTCGCTGAATGCAATTACTCTCATAAACCCTACGGACCCGCTGAAAAGATGAACGATTGGAAGTGCCGCCTACTTGAAACCCAGGGAGTCATATAATTTCGAAATGATTGAACCGCCACGTGTTTTTTTTTTTTTCCTATTCTTTTTCAATTTTTATTTTAACTAAATTTTAATTTTCTTTTTTTTTTCCTTTTTTGCTTTTACAAAATGTAATGCAATTTGAAGTGACAAGACGTACTAGGCACTTCCAGATCAATAAATAGTTCATCTTGAGTTCCTGACGCATGCTTTAAACAATCCCAATAGTCGCTTTCTCCGCGCTGTCACCTTTTCCGACTGGGCAGTGGAACACTTTCTGAGGATCCCGAGGCATTCTTCGCCCGGGTGATAAGCGCTGTAAAGTTCTCGGCATCATTTCCCATAGCCCTACTGTTTCTCTATATAGTCTCTATAAAGTACGTAAGTTAGAGGTCAAGAAGGTAGCGGCAAATGCCCCTCAAAGAGAATCATATATCCCTCCGCCACCTCCGCATCCAATAGCGTCCCATCGTTTCCGTGACGTCGCGGCCAACGCGCGAGGAGGGTCTTGCCTTCCTGTAAATATTTGCTTTATCTTTCGACTTTAACTTAGCATTGTGGAAGTCACGGGAGAGAGATTAGAGTTTTCCCCCTCCGATGGAAACAAATACGACTTTCGGGGATTAGGTTCCCCCTCCGATGGATACAAAGGCTGCTTTCAGGGGCTCGGTTCCCCCTCCAATGAATACAAAGGTCACTTTCTTAAAAAGTGGGATCGGAGACAAGTTGGCATCGCTCTGTAGCCAATATCCATCCATTGAAGCGGAACAAGGAGCATTTTCAGTGAACTCTTCTTGGGACTGCGGAGGGATTTGAAACGGGCGCATCACGCTTGTGGGGGGAGCTTCTACCTTCTTGACTTGTAACCGACTATAGTTGTACCCAAGTTCGGCAAAGTTGCGCGGCCAGGAGTTCCAAGTTGGACACTCGGCGAGAAAGTAGGGCTGCAATTGGCCAGCGCCTCGCTGCGATCGATCAGCGCCTCGCTGCGATTGGCCAGCGCCAAGGTCAAGCGCGGCGCTGCACCAATCGCGACGTTCGGAGATCTCAGACTTTCTCGCCGAGCGTCGTGCAACTTAGACCCCCTGGATGACAGCACGAAATGAGTGTGTGCACCAACGCGTGGCCCTGACTGTCACGCCGCTGTTGTGGCGCTGCTGTCGGTGCGGCACGTGCAGGACGCAGCACTCCACGCGAATCGTGTTTCTGCACACGCGCAGTGTTCACACCTGCTGCGGGCAAATACACTTTGTTCCGTTTTGTTTTGTCAAGAAACAGTAGCTTCTATATCTAGATATAGAATCCTCTCATTTAATCACGTAATTGAGAAGCTTAACCCCGAATTCGCTCTTTAAGAACGGCGGAGTTGGCCATTTCGTGATTATCCGCATTTTTTCGGGCTCCAGAAGAGACGAATTTTTAGTACGGACGAAAAACCACCGCGAAAGTACCCAAGAAAACAGTTGTTTGCCGATTGCCAACAGTTGAAAGGTAAGGATATCTACAGTAAAAAGTAATACAATAATGCGTATTAACCTCGCACTTTTATTAAACACTTTGCAAGGTATCCTTGAAGTACGTCTTCAGTTCCAGTAAATAAAATGTGAGGGGGGGGGGATCTATGGATGGACGATAACGGCTGTACCCTTTAAAACGGGCGGTAGCTTACGCGACCTAGCATAGAAATTAAGAGCCACAAATCTGAGTTCTTCCTTTCGCCGATTTGCTTACCCTCTGCAATCCGGATTACCTTTCTGGGATCGGGCAAAAAAACAAATACCATGATCGATTCAAAGTTTTAATGACAATTTGGGAAGCAAATCTTTTCTGCAGAGTAAAAACAAATCTCGCGTTTTTTTTTAATTTTGTTGATTTAAATTAAATTAAGTTTGATTGGAATAAACTTTATTTGATTTAAATTATTGATTGGAATTTAGATCACCGTAGCTAGAAACAGGTAATTATTTATCTCTAGATGTATTTTTATGCATGGAAGATTAATTGACTAATCACCCATCAGAGTATTTAAAAAAAATGCGGACGAAAGAATGACTGCGCATAGAATACACTTCGAAACTTTTCGTCGACGTAACCCACCATACTAGCCCAAAAGCAACTTGATTTGTTCTAGTTAGTAAAAAAAAATCTTTAAGATCACTTTTTATGCTTTGATCTGCCTGCGATATGATGATTTCCTTTCTTTCGCGTTATGATTTGGTTGTAATAAACACCAGATTTGTTCAGAAGAGCAGTGCTTTTTGTTGTGCTCAACCTGATAGAATCTTTCTTGCTTGATGATTACTTGAGTCGAATACAACACAAATGCACATAGAAAGCAGCAAATAAGAGAAAGCGTGCAGGTAAAAAATATTGGACAATTATTTGTGAGTGAGAGGTTCCATTTAAATCATTACAGTGAAACTGGTGAGATTTCGTAGCAGTAAGTTTGGGCGCCACGAGAGGAAGTTTAGAAAACATCCTTTAATTGCACCAATCAAGACCAACCTTTATACAAAACAATAGAAGTCTCGTAGACTAGACGCTGCTTTCTAGAAACCAACTGAAATGACTATGCCTTAGGAAATCTCCCAATGATTTCACGGTGCGATTGACGATGGACTTCAAAGCCTAAAAAAACATACGAAACGTCTTTTACGTAAAAAACAACAAGAAATCAGCATTGCTTTAAAGGGTTCTCAAGATTAAAAAGAAAAATAATCATATTTTTGAAATAACGTTAACGACAATGGCGACCTTCAGGCTAACGTTTGTGACGTGATCATCTTGCCCCAATTTCAAAAAAATATATATATATATATATATATCAATAATGTCTGGCTCGGCAAAAAAAAACAAAACAAAACACATAGGGTCGAAGGCATTGTTCTTTGACTTTAGTTGATTTCAAAGGCAGCTGTGATAGCGTCTTGAGGGGAAAAGTGGTTTCAAGTGGAACTCCGACTGCTCGCTTGGCAGATATCGTCTTCTCCAACGTCAATGTCGACTTGCTGGTGCTCTTGGAGCTCTGGAGAGTTGGGCAGTGTCGCCTCCGTGTCGGTCGACCTCAGCCCCGCCTCTTCTTGGCAGTCGAGCAGTTCCACGGAGTCCTCTGCGTGCGCCGTCATGGTGACTCCGGGAGACGGGGCCAGCAGCTGCTACATAAAGCAATGCGCAATATCATAGCTTCCTCTATACTCCTGGCAGTTCGACGACGGAGCCATAGAGTGCCCGGTCGCCGATTTGGACCGCGAGGATCTGGTAGCACAGAGCATCAAAGAGCCATTTCTCGGGGAACCCGGACGTCGGCGCACAGCGTTTGCAGCGGCGAGGACCCGAAATACACTTGTTCGCTCGGGAGAAGTGTGTTTCGGCGTCTCGCCGCAGCCGGGTGCCAGTCACGTGGCTCTCCTCTCATCCGTTGTCTGCCGTTCCACCTTTTCCAATTCGGCGGCCGCCTCTCGTGGCGATCTGCCTGGCTTTGTCAGTATATAGTAGGCTATGGCAATATATACACCAACGCATTGTGCAGGAAGCAGACAACTTGCTCTTTGAATTATCTCCGCGGACACGCCTCAGCCATGTTGGAAGCACGTCTGCTTCATACATGTGTATGCTTCGAACATATCGCTGCAGACAGTTTTCTGTATGGACCATTATATTAGGACCGTCGCGCAAGAAAGAAAAGACACGCCTCAGAGGGTGTTTGTAAACTCTCCTCTGTATGATGTGTCACTTGCAGTGTCACCGCGGCTTTACAAAGATTACTTAACAAAGACTACTGAGAACTTCGCCTTGGGAACTTTTGAATGTTTGGAAGTATGCCGTGAGGCGCAAAAAACAAGGAAGAAAGGAGACACACACATAGGTGTCACTCAACTCTATTTGAAAAGTGCAGGAAATACAAACATATCTCGTCCCCTCCATCGCGCCCATCACCTAGGCCAATTGCGTTCACCTACTAGCCATACTACAAGTTATTCTACAATACAGTTTAAATGTTTCTCGGCATCACCAAACTTCTCTAGATTAGGATTGCAATAATTACGCAGGGAGTTTTGTTAAACAAAGCTGTACATATTAAAGAGAAGTGCTCGTACCCCCGTAATGTTAGAACATATATTTAATACAGTAATGATAGTACACCAAGACCGACCTACCGATTATTATTTCTTTTTTTGTAATTAATATTAAAATGAAGAGTCGAAGACAATTGTAAAAGTGCCGCGTTCAGACTGTCTGAGCCCGATTCTCAGTTTGGACAATAAATTCCGGGTTGTCACTTATAAGTTGTAACAAATTTAAAGGATAAAAAAAAGATGACAACGGATTTGACACAACAGAAAAATGTGTACGTGTCTTGTCCATCTTCGTTCATTCTTTCTTTTTGTTAACGCGGCACCGGCAATCTCCCTATCCGCGTTATTTAGAATAGCGACGTACAATTAAAACGCTGACGATGGAAGCTTCGTTTTCTCCGCGGAGCGGCATGGACCGCACGCTACGCGCTGCCAGTAAAAAAAAAAAAAAGTGTGTTTAGACAGTGGGAAATTAGTCAGAACCAATGGCCGTCTGGTGTGTCAGCTGTAGACACAACAGTTATCCAGTACAGTAGCACGGCTAGGCCTTTAACGTGCATCACGCGACAGTGATTTCACGAACACAAGCCGGTACGATGCTAATCCATGTCGACACGGGCATGGGGTGGAGATTTATTTATTCTTCACGGCGAGACCAGGTGGGACGGCGGAACCGGGACGTCGCCGCCTGCTGATCAATGGCAGCAGGCGGCGATCGATGTCCCTCAGTCCCGCTTGTTGTCGCCATGTAGATTTGGGGGGACCCCAGGGTTCCAAGATTCTGCAGCGCGAGCTTTCGCTCCACGTGCTTCGAGCTGTGGTGGGTTGTGGTACGGTGCCCAGAACGCGTCTTCGAGTGGTGTTCCCGTCCATACATCGTAAGTGGTCCCGAAGGGCAACGACCGACATCAAAGGAGCAAAAGTGTCACGCTGTCGGAATGTCGCGATCCTGGCGATTGCTGCTAGAAGTCCCGGCGGAGAAAGTACGAGCGAACTGGAGAGTTGCAGTAGTCGCAGCGTCATAACTCCCGGCTGCCTAAGCTTCCGTGGGTTGTCTGGCTGGAGAACGACCTGCGACAGAACAGGTGCCTACCACATCCACCACCGCTGCTGTCACGCCGCCAAGGTCGCGGCCGGCGACTGCGTGACACTTTTTTGACGTCATCAGGCGGAAATCGGAGGACCACTTTTTAGTACGCGGTATACACACCAGTTGGAGACGCGTTGGTATTTGTATTCGTTATTTAACTCTGTAGAGTTAAATAACGAATACAAATAACGAATAACGAGGTTTCGGCCTCCTCCTGTGATGACCTAAAGGCCTGTTCACACATGCAGTGGAGCGCTACAAGCATAGCGCTGACCTTGCGCTAAGCACGTGCTGACGGGAGCGCTCACCAGCTTTGTATATCAATACAGGTGCTCATGGCAGACGATAAGTAGCTGACGACACGTGAGTAGCGCTAAATCAGCGCTTCGCTGCATGTGAGAACCGGCCTTTAGGTCATCACAGGAGGAGGCCGAAACCCATAAGTTTCTGATGTCTAGCAAATTACTAATAGACATATGCATACATACATTGTATGTATGTGTTCGAGGCAACATGCATACTATAACATACCCAGCCATCGGTCAACATCCTCACCTGTTGTGGGGCTTGCGCGGGCTTGGGCAGCAGGGGTCTGGGGCCCGAGCGCTGAACCCGCGAGGGCCGAAGCTGCGCGGGGAATGCACACTGCGCCAGGATAGCCTGCGTCTTCGCCAGGTCCGGACCTTCGGCAAGAGCCTGCTCAAAGGGTTCGCACTTGGGGCAGCCGTTGCTTCCCAGGCCAAAGTAGTAGCAGGAATTGCACTTCTGCAACGGGACCACGGTGCAAGGTACTCTTTAGGTGGTAGGGCACAGAGCACGGCGAATGCTGCGACGCGATCGACTAAATATAAGGCTATTGGCGCGCGCGCGACGGACCGCTGCCGACAACGCCCTCCACCGGCCAAACGACGCAACTGTGGAAAACACAAAAAAAAAAAAAAACGTAACTCGTTGCCACGGCACCTGGGCGCTCCCTGTTCTGCTCAGCGTCTGCCACGAGCACAGAGCGGGCAATCTTTTCGTTTTAACACCCATATGAAACTGTTCTTGCAACCCCAAACGCATAAAACTTAACAGAAAACACAAAAGGCTATACACGAACTCATCTCTCTGACGTCACGGCGCGGTGGTGGCGCGTCGGTCGCACTTCCGGTCTGGGGCTGTGGGCAGAAGTCCCCATGCCAGACGTGTATTCCTGCGTTGTTTTGAAAGGAACCAGAAAGAAACCTGCCTTCTCGTCAAAATGCCGCGACTGGGGCCGTACCAAAAGTGTCGAGAAAGGTTTGAAAGTCAGTTTTACGTGCTCGGTTCGTCCGAGATTCTGGATATCTGCCGTGAAAAGGGAAAAGCAGACGCCGTTTGACAACGATTGCTTGGGCGGGAAGCACTTTGGGTTGAATTCACAGATACTTGTGGTCATTAGATTTATTTGTTTTGTTCCAACATGAACGCCAGAAAACTGTCAAGTTGTGCGGACCACCTGCGGACTACGTTCAGTGCGTCTTCAAGTTCAAACGGCCGCCTGATTGTTCGAATTGTCGTCTGCTCTTTCAAACGTTTCTGCTTGTCGTCTGCTCTCTTAGACGACGCCGGTCCGTAGACCAAATGTTGGCCCGGTACATAAGAAGTGAGTGCAGGCCTCAAAAGACCTAAATTTGAAGGTTGGTAAGCAGGCTCGATGTAAACAGTAGATACAAGGAGATGTTGGTCATTGTTACCAGTGACCAACACCGACTTGTTATGCCTAATTCAGTTGGTCCGATTCTGCTTGCGATTTTCAGTATCGTCGTCGACCACCTCAGCTACAGTTCACGCTTTTGCTGCCCGAGCGGCGTCGTGACTGAAAATTGCGAGCGAAATCTCATCATGCGAATCAGGCTTTAGCGTACAATCTGCGGCGTCCACGCGGAATGAATCGCCACATGTCACATTATTCACGCGAAGTTTTGCGGTGTAACGAGCCTCGGTAATTTCGCTGACACCACTCAAGATAGTCAGACGTCGCCAGGAAGACGTAGAACCAACAATTCGAACGCGAAAAAGGGCAGGGGGACTCACACAGACGCCGACAACATTGCATTTCAATGGTTTGTTTATGGGCGACGGCGAGCTTCTTGCCCACACCCGCATTGACGAAGTTGTGCCTAAGCAACACGCGTAGCGCAAGTGCCAAGTTTTAAGAAACGCGACGCACAGAAAAGACTTTAGAAGCCAGCATGTTTCCCATAGAAACGCATGGAAGACCCCAGTCCGCGGCAGGCTACCAAAGGCCGCCGATCAAAGAGACGCCTGGTGGCGCCAGGCGAAAGGCGGACTTTATCTGGCAACTGCGAAGCGCGATGTCCACATTTAAAGAGTAGGTGCCTTACACAGTGAACAGGACACCGTCATCAGTCGATCAACAGCTTCGGGCAAACTCCTTTCCCAATGCGAAAAAAAAAGTAGACATCTGAGTGGCGAATGCTCCGAGTCTATACCGAGAACTAATCACGGCGGCATATGCCAGAAGCCGATGACCATTTTCAGCAGTAACGCGAAGCACGGGACACGCTTGATCAAGACAGGTCTGACGCTGTTGGCACTATATGTATTACTGAACGTCCTTGGTTCCTTCACATGAGCCACCGTAGCTCGCGAGGGACATTTCGAACAGCTCTCGTGAGCTGGATACAAGCTCGATGGCGTCGCCTCAGTGTCTCCCAAGACGTTTAGCGCGCTCAAGATGTTACTGCTTTGGTTCTGTTACGCGATTAAAAAATTAGTTTTCTCTAGTTGGACGCGCTGTCTGCTTGCTTTTCTTTTTGCATTTTACATCGCTGATACCGGAACTTTTGGGGACCTCCTTAAATGACGGGCATATGTCAGCGGGCCCCTGTAGTGTCACGAGAGAAAGAGGTGCTGACACCGAAACAGGTTGAAGACGATTACAGACATAATATTAGGTCGACGTTTCTTCCATTTCCAGTTTGTTTCGGCTGCCAGCGACCCTTCATGCCGCGGTCACACCTGCTAATACATCCTAAAAAAATCTTCAGACACTGTAGGAGGGGCGTTTCTTCCCTGTACGACGGACCTGTCACACTAATCACACAAGAACAGATACGTTCAAAGCCTACACATGTTAGGCTTGTAGGGTACTCATTAGAAGGAATCAAATTATTTGTTATTGATTACTTTTTGGGATATCTGTATAATAATCATTTGATTGCTTTTATTAGGAGGTCCGCCCAAGGGTAATTGGATTCGTTTTTGAAGTACTAAAATTACTTGAAACCGTTACCATTTTCCCCTCCGATTCCTTACGGTGCCCTTTGTTTCCAACCAAGCCTCCGACAAGTGGAAGGTTTACCAAAATTGGCGAATAAGTAGTTAATAATTAGGCGATTCTATTCTAATAAGGAACAGTACGAAAGATCTGTTTAAGAACCGACAGAAAATTATGTCGTTTTGAAAATTCGAAGTAATCGAAAAAGTAAGGGCTACTTTTTTCAAGTACCGGCCAAGTACTTTTTCTTCTAAGTAATCGAGTAACTTAAATGAATACTTTTTAAGCAAGAATAATTGTAATTTTAATAGATTCTTTTCTTCCAGTAGCGTGTACGAGACTGCATATCTATCAAGCTATAGCATGCTTAGAAGGTGCTCGAGGCGTGTCCGCAGACGATTATGTCATTATGGATGTTGGAGGGATGTCACTGGCTATACCCTTTGTAACGGGCGGTAGCTTGCGCCACCTAGCCCGAGTCTAAAAAGACAAACACACGATTCCTCCCGCCTTTCTAAGCCAATTTTCTCCTCCCAACTATCACCAGGCAGTGAGGGATATCTGCATCATGTCCGCAACGAACGGTTATTAAGCATGTTTGTGCGTTTCGTTCGGGGAGCTGCGGGAAGTGTACCTTGCAGTGTGCCCCGGCGAAAAGGTTGCAGCGCATGCACTTCGAGCAGTGGTTGGTCGGCCCGTGAAAGAGCGTGTCGGCGCACCAGGAGAACTCGGCCGGCGCGGCGCAGCTGGGGCACTTGATCGGCCCCGGGATGCAGTCTCGCACCGTCACGGACTCCGAGCAGCAGGTGAGGCGGACCTGCTGGCGTAGGTATGCCGCCAGGTCGCCCACCTGCAGGGCCGGGGGGAACTCATGTCGCTCGTTTTGGTCACGCAATGAACGTAAAATAGACCCCCTTCAAAAGTCAGCCATCCGCCATGCATGTCCAGTGCCAAACCCGACGAAACGAACTTGTCAGCGGGAAAGAAGACAATATTGTCTTTCTCGCTAACAAGTTTCTTCCACTGAAATAAGTGCAAGAGGCAGCCTCAATGTTATTCTTGTTTTGACGAAATTAGGCTTAGGTGGACGTCGGCTCATCGAAAAAGTGCGTCTTCTCTTTTTGTCTTTTGATCAAGGTAACGTCATGTTCTCCGACTTTCACAACCAGATTCTCGCAGAGTTTCAGCTTTCTGCAAAGCGTATGCGCAGCGCAAGTTCGTCTGCTTCTTTTGCAGGGGTTGTGGTGACGTAAGAACAAAGCCGAGCTCTGATTGGCTCTGATCGAAGGATAGTGGGTAGATCTCAAGGCAGCTTTCTGCGAGGTCTACCCACTATCCTTCAATCGAAGCCAATCAGAGCTCGGAGTCTTTCTGGCGTCATCACAACCCCCTGCAAAAGAAGCAGACGAACTTGGGCTCCGCTTAGTTTACTTATGCCGGCCGAAAAGCCGGGTTTCATTTTCTGGATCAAACCCGATATATATGGTTTCTCCGACTGAGTCGCACACTAGACATGCCACGACGGAGGAGCAGGCCCACCTTGTAGACGCCCTGCATGAGGCAAGCATCCTCGCGAGCACGGTCCAGCTCGATGCCCACCGAAGACAGGAAGTTGAGTGGGTTGTCGCAGGAGATGCACGCGCACCCACCGGGCTCGCAGTGCCTGCGCGCCCTCACGCACGGACATCGCATCCCGCGACAGTTGAAGCGGCAAGAGCACATGGTCCCCGTGGTCACCGCCGCGGCCTGCTGCACGAGCGTCGTGTCGGGTTCGTACCTGATGGTGCGACGACGACCCGCCTGCTGCACCTTCCTGCCCGCTGCGTCTGAAAGACGCCCGTTGGCTCGGGTGAATCCGGCAGTGCAACAAAATGCCGATTTCTGAATGAAACCACCTGAATCCACGTGCGGACAAGTAGACTAACTCTGGGTGAATTACCCTCTGTCGTGCATGATTTTGCATATATAGATTGATGTGATAAGATTTTTTGTTTTGTTTAAACTTATGTTTTGTGTTGATTTATGAATGACGACTAATATGGTGCTCAGTGACTTCTATTTTCTACGTTTCTCGTTTTTGCTATATTCATTACGTAGGCTCTTGTTTTGATACTGATTTCCTGAAGCTGCTGCAGAATGTACTGGGACCGTGAACTCGTCAAGCCGCGTGGCGCGGCTTTTCTTGGCTCTACCATTCCATGTAGTAGAATAAACTATTATTATTTGAATCAGGGTCCGGAGGTTTCGCTAGCTCTGGAGCCGATCTTCGTGAAGAGCGGCCTCAAGTCGCTGAGTGTGGTGAGCCAGAAAATTTGCCCCATCGTTCGAGTCCTCGCCATCATCTCGAGACATGTTGTCGTGGCCCGAAAGATGTATAGTCGGACCACGTCTTCCTCACGGTTTAAAAAGTTGGGTCTATCCCGATTGAAACCCTCTCCTGGTGGTGGCGGCCTCCGACAGCGAGGCAACTAGTGCATGGGTTTGGCGGCTGACCATATGTTAAAGTGAGACAAAATATAGGCATGGCATGGAATCCTGGAATTGTTCTGCTAGTTTCACGAGCATTACAAATCTCTAACAGCGGTATACCATTGAAGGCACAAGTGCGAAAACATAACTCCAAAAATTGGCATCTGTGTAAGAAGCACTTGCGCAGCAAGACACGTCCGAAAGTCACGTGACCCTCAGGACGACGCACGTCTTAATTAAGAGAACGCTCTCACAGCTCCCGCAACAAAGTGGACAGTGAAATGCTTTCAATCCTTCTCCTTCTTGTCGACATTAGGACACTATTCTGTCTGGACACGCGTGTTAAGAATTTTCAAGTGTGGGCGATGTCGAACATATGTGGCCATTGGCAAAAAAAGAATTGTCATGTCATGTCGCATCTATAGCGTTTTTACTGCACTGTCTAAATTATCTAAAGCTGAGACACCAGACGCCCATTGAGGCTTACTAACTTCCGACTGCACAAATGTACACACAACTTTTTATTATTATTATTATAATTGATTATGAGTATTATTATCATGTCGCATCTGCTCCGACTGATGCTCGCTCCCGAAGTCAAGGGGATAGGTATGCGAGTAGAAACAAAGACAGCTATAATCGGGGGTAACTTTCCGTGGCAATACAGTTAAAACTCGTTCACACAGTTGCGTTTGACTGCGTTAAGACTGCTTGCGTCAAGTTGTTGTTATGGCGACCCTTACGACGAGCCAATGGGGAGCTGGGCTGCACGACGCAACGCAGCGCAACGCAGTCGACGCAACTGTGTGAACCAGCCTTTAAAGGTACGGACACACGTGCCCAGTCCCAGACTGAGCGCGGATTAAAGCTGTGCGCGCTCTCTCTTAGTCTCCTCGGAAATGCCACAAAATGTTGCCTCCGAGTTTAGCTCGCCTCTATGCTCCGTTCATCCCTAAGTTGAGACTATAGAAGCTCCGCCTTCAGCGCGAGCTTTCTGCCCTTGCTAACACCAACAAAAGTGTGAGCGCGCCGGCACGCGCTACCAAAGCACTGCAGAAGCAAGCGAGCTCCCGCAGAGGGCGGAGCTTCTAGTCTCAGCTTAAACAGGAGTACAACCACTTAATTATTTCAACCAGAGCTTCTGATGCCACTGCGCGCTCTCCTCTCGCTCAGTTTCTGCCCGCATACGCGTGGATCGCGAGGCATAGGGAAGCAGAAAGTGCGGTGCGTAGATTTCTTTTTGTTTCACAAGATCACAAAACCGGAGGCAAAACGACTGTTTACGAATTCGAAGAATGCGAGGCATCGCACGAACCCGGACCCACGCCCGGAGATCTGGAAGGTTCCGATAGAGCCTTTTTTTAGAGGAGTTCCGCAACGAAACGCTATTGCATACAACGGAGAAATGCGAGGACAACAGATTCCCATCGTGTGACCGCTCCTTGCAACGTACATGAAATTATTCGCGTCCAATAGACCCCAAAAGCGCGCGCCTATCTAATGCGGACAGAAATTGAGGGAGAGGAGGAAACGAGACGGGCGTGGGGACGTCAGAACACCGAGCTCTGATTGGAATGATTAGGGGGTAGCCGCAAGGCTGTAGCAGCCTTTGCCTCCCACTGCACTCGTCGAACGCGTTAGAACGCAGAACTCCGGCGTTTTCTTTAAACGCGTTCGAACAGTGCAGTGGAAACAAAGGCAGCTGAAAAACTTTCAGCCTTTCCACTCTGGTGAAGAAGGAAGACCAGCGAAGCTGTACTACGGTGGGAATGAAGTAATGGCCGGCTGCAAGTCGGCAAGCCAGAGTGGAAAGTCTGGAAAGGTCGCCGACATATATGAACGACGGCAGCAACCAGACAATCGGCAAACACAACACTCTGGACAGCTACCGCCATCTATGAGTGACGGCGGCAACCAGAGTGCCGTGTCGACATTACTTTGCGGACGGACACGATTCTGGGGAAAGCAGCCCTTAACAGCTCCGCTGTAAAAATCAGTTACCAAAGATTGGTCGGAGACTTTTGGACACTCCCGTAAGAAAACGCACAAAAAAGGAACCATATAGATTCCAAAGTGAGTGCGCACTGACCCGTTCCCATCTCCGCCCCTCGCATGGCCGCCCGGGCCAGGGCGCCGTAAGGGGGTAGCGGGTGCTGCAGCTTGGTGTCCTCGCTGCAGATGGGCCGTCGCATGAGATCCTGGAACCGCGGACTGTAGTCCCACAGCCTCCTCTTCACCCGGTCCACGTCTTCCGCGCTCAGCTGCACCTGAGCACGCATGGGCCAACGGGATCTCACGCGACACCCTAGACTCGGAAAAGTCCTGCTACGTATTCACGTCTCGCGGAGTCCAGCGCCGAGTTGCAGCAGTCGTAAGATACGCCAGAAATAAGGAAAATATCGTAAAAACCGAGTAAAATTGAACAAATAACGCATTTTATACATAGGATGGTAGAATCAATTAGTAACAACTTAGGTGTGGCCAAGTGATCGATTAAACTTCCAATTAATCGATTAACGCATTAATCGCGATCAATTTCTTTAACTCGTTAATCGGTTGAACTTAAAACCGGCTGGACCAGAACCAAAGTAATAACTTACCGGCGTTTTTTTTTTTCTTTTAGCCCAGCGATTTTTATCAAATGAGTGTTTTAGTATGTCGTTCCGATGACTCCGATAACGGTACCCCATACTCCGCCACCACCTTTGTGCATTCATCTTATCGTTATCGGGGGTATCGGAACAATCTAATGAAACTGTTTTCAAACGCAAATAATAATATGGTCGTTGGCGGAAAATTCGAAAATAACACCAGGCTTATCCACAGATGAAAATGCCACATTGCGGTGTTTATTAGAGAAAAAAAAAGCATAAAATCAAACATGCGCTTTTGCCCTTTTTACGCTATTATACCCCGAAATTAACGCGACCGATCAATCGATTAATTAATCCATGAAAGGGTGCCGATTAACCGGGTTCTAACAACGGAACACGTTCCACGGGCTACCATCTAGAACGTCGTTGAATGTTTCGACGCGTGATACTAAAGCCGCTACCATAGTTGCTATTACAGTATAAAAAAGACAGTCTACAGACACGTGGAGTGTTTCTTCCTTGTGTGACGGTCAGATTGGTCCTACAAAAACTATCTGCAGACATGTGCGAAGCACACATATGTGCGAGCTTCGAATATGCTCGAGATGAGTCCAGATGTATAATTCTATCACCACGTCCGCAGCGAACGCCGTGTCTTCTGGATGATGTACGAGAAGTGTGACAACAGCCTTATAAAGATATGTGGGCCTAACTAAAGGCCTAACCACACGGCGGCGCGTGGGGTTGGTCGAAGAGTGTTTCGGGCCTGTCCACGCGCAAAAGAGCAAAGGAACAAAGATCATTCGACAGGGCACGAAGTCCCATAATGAGCCGCTGTACAGACCTTGTGAACGGGATAGTAATCCAGGTGCATGGCCAAGTTCGCCAGCATGGTAACACTGCTTGGCCTGTCCTCGCTGTTTCGCCGTCCCAGGAACATGACCGGCACAAACTCCATCTGCGCAGCCGGTATACACAACGTTCAGTTAGCAAATGCTCGCCGTCAGGGCTATAGCGTGTATAGTGTCTGCTGTGTTCCATGGGCGCCGCCATGTTTGTTTATGTCGACACCATGACACAGTAGGGGGCTGCTGCGCATTTCGCGAAACTCCTTTTTTTTTTTCTTTTGTAGAAACCTTCGCACATACCGTAGTGCAAGAATGCATAGTCACGAAGCTTCAAGAACAACAACACCGATGTCAAGCAAAAAGCAAAAATCTCGTTTCATGCGCAGCCCCTCCCTTCGCTACAGCCTGCGTTCGAGATTTTCGTTTCCCATTGTTTATGGCCGGGGGGGGGGGGGGGGGGGGCTAGGATTTCGGACGCTGGTCTAATACACTGTTTGAGATACGTCCAACCGCAGCCAACGCTACCATCCGATGTGGCCAATTAAAAAGGCAGCGCCGAAAAGTGCAACGTCACGGCGCGCTCGTCGTCCTTGCGCGCTTTCGCCGGTCGAACGTACAGATCGCGCACACAAAAAAAATGTATACGATCACGGCGCATTCATTCACTGTCCGTGACCGATTTTGCCGCCGATAGCAAACGCACAGTGGACGACGATCGCCGTGACGGTTGCAGCGTCGGCTGCGCTCGGACTTCGTGTGAAACGGCGTATATAGACCTTTCCAGCGGCAGTCTCGAACGAGGCGCCCGGGCGGAAAATGCTGAGTCATTGAGCTGTGGACGCATGCGCAGCATCCGATATACCGCACAGCAGACCAACAGCGCATGCTCAGAAGGCGTTCCACAGCTCAGCAGACAAAGATGGCAGCGCGCAGAAGGCGCTTTTTGGAAAGGTCTATACGCGGCACTGCGTGGGTTCAATATACGCAGACTCAACTCTCTGACTTCACGCCACTGCGGTGGCGCTGCTGTCGGCAACTGCGCATGCGTACAAGCTTCGCCTCACGCAAAGCTGGTTTCTGCGCACGCGCAGTGCCTACCCCCGGTGTTGGCAAACGCGTGCTTGTTTGTATAGTCACCGACAGTTTTAAGAAGCGCAGAGAGTCTGATGTTCCCGCATCTTTGAGATTCGTTCTAGGGCGTTGTGGTTATCGAATTATGCAGTCATCTCATTTGCTGTGGATATCGACTTACGTCGTTATCTCATTGGATGTGGGCATCGAGTTACGTACCGATTTCATTGGGTGTGGGTATCGACTTATGTGGTCATCTCAATTGCCGCGGGTACCGACTTATGTCGTCATCTCAATGGCTGGGGGTTATCGACCTATGTCCTCATCTCATTGGCTGCGGAGAAATAATAAAGTGCCCGACCCCCCCCCCCCCCCCCCCTTTTTCACGTCCATGCCTTTCCTAGCTGTCAGTCAGTTTAATAATTTCAATTTCCTTTTTTTTTTTTGGTGGGGGGGGGGGGGGGGGGTGTACAGGTTTTTTCTTCAGGGGGTATTGCTCATAAGCGCCGGAACGTCGAGTTGTAGTCCTCACCTGCAGGGTCACGTGGTCTTTCTCGCAACGAAGTGCGAACACCGCCTGGAAAGGGACGATGACGCAGGTCGAGCGCGACCCATTGTCGTCCGGCGCCGAAGATTTCTCGAACTCGTACATGAACCGCCTGCGGAGGACACCGACGAACCATCTCTTCCTATTTTAACCCTGATCTTGCGAGAAAGCATTGCTCGCTCATTACGTGGCTGTAAAAGACGCCAGCTAAAAGCTACGCAGGAACAGTTAACACCTAGTTCTCTTGCGACGACCCGCAGAGGGACCCCTGACTCTTGGAACGAGCCGTCAAAGCAGAAATCGCCGAAATAAGAGTAGTTGAAACCGGATACAATAGACATTTCCCGAAATACATGGCGCCCGATGATACGGTCCATGAAAGATCACCCCAGAAAGAGAAGACGAAGTTGATGTTGGTTTGTTTTGCGATTTCAGAACGCAAGGAAGGCAGAAGGAAACCAAAACTATGGTGGCTATAGGAGGAAAAGAGTGACGGACGCCGTATGCGCTCAATGATAAACAGGGGCGCGATACGCGATGAAAATCTCGAGAGGCTAGATTGCAGAGAGGATCCATCTCAAACCACGGGGTACGTTTGCGATTTAATGGCGGACGCCACCGGCAAAGATTTGCCGTAAGCGCGCATGCGCAGCGTTTTCGCGTGGCGAAGAGGAAAGCAGGCGGAAAGGCTGAAACGCTCGCAGACGAGCAACGCGTTCGTCACCTCCTCCCAGCTCGTACTGCAAACGCGGCCCGTACACCACGTGACCCCAATCGGGCAGCTGGAAACTCTCTGTAATGTAGGATCTCTCAAAATTTTGGGGGCCGCTGACTCGCCTGCTGGCTACAGTGACCCTAGCGGTCCCCAAACATTTCTTCGCGGAATTTTCATCGCGGAATTCGGGCGCACGACCCATTTAACGCGTGGAACGTACCCAATATATGTAGTTGCAAAAACCTGAGTCAAAATATAAAGAAGCTATGAATTTTCTACACACCCACGGCGGGCAGCGCGTGTGTTGCGATGAAAATCTTCGCCACTGCGAGGGGCGCAGCAGTCTGCAGGCGAGCGGAGCTGCAGGCGAGTAAAGCCACTTGATAAAGGCGTTTCTTACAAGTACCGCCAACCATTGTTGTGGGAACGCGCAAGACACGTGCCACGTGCGGGTGCTCCACTGCCATTCGCTTCCACGGGCCGCTCATTTCAGTGCTACACCGCCATTTGCTTCCGAGGGCCGCTCGAGACACGGGCCTCGTGCACTGGCGC
Organism: Ixodes persulcatus; assembly: GCA_013358835.2. Classification (NCBI taxonomy): domain Eukaryota; kingdom Metazoa; phylum Arthropoda; class Arachnida; order Ixodida; family Ixodidae; genus Ixodes; species Ixodes persulcatus. The sequence goes on from JABSTQ010010549.1 coordinate 245,574, forward strand.
ATTTGACGCTACTTACAAGACAAACGCAAACACATCGAGGGGCTTTACAGGCGAGTCGTTTTCCTCGCAACTCTGTGCAGCCCACTGATCTCTACAACTATTCGCTGGATCGCGTTTGCCTGCTCCGCGAACGCGGCCACGGTCAGGTATCTTTTCGGTAGAGTTATATTATTTCTATAGACACACCATAGTAGTATGGTGGCGCAATCTACCACCCGTTAGATAGGGTACACGTTTTCCACCCACAGCTGAAGGGTGGCGGGGCGACTTCGTGGAAACCTTGGAAACAAACAAACAAATAAATAAATAAATAAATTAATATAATAATTATATATATATATATATATATATATATATATATATATACATATATATATATATATATATTTTTTTCTTTTTTTACCGAACGCATCCTTGCGCGCCAGGATAGCCACAAAACACCGAATACTTACCAATGGTAAGTTCCTGTCTTCTCGCGATCGGGGCGATTTGAACAGCGCGCCGCACAACATGACGGCAAAGTCGACTTTCTTCCGGCGCATCCACCGAGTTTCAAGAACCTGCTTCGTCGAGCGACTTCGATCAAGCACACAATATCACCTACGGTATACTAGAGCCACGGCCATTTTTATGGCAGCCTACCCCGTCACGAATGACGAGGTGACAAAACAAAGATTAACTGAGGAAACTGAAACGTTAAATGGGGCGAACTTGTGCCCAAAACAAAAAAGTGAACAGAGAATAACAACAGAGCGTCGCGGGTGTCGATGGCGGCGTAACAGCAGGATCGAACGCTGGGGCGAGACTGATTCCGGCTTGCCACGTGGAGCGCCTTTTGTAGCCGCGTGGGTTTCTGAAACATTCGGCCTAGAACGTTCGGCGCGTAGAATATTCGTAACTCGATCAGACGAGAACGTTCTCGAATTCGCTAGAACGCTAATTAGAAAGAATAAATAAAAGAACATTCCGCTCCCTTGAATCGAACCCATACCCTCCGCGCGACGGCCAAGTGCGGTAACCATTCGGCCACGTACCCGCTCGCTCAGCGACGGGCGTGGCAATATTACCCCCCCCCCCCCCCCTTTATGGTGGCTAAAGATAATATAACTCTACCAAAAAGATGACCGACCGTGGCTACATTCCCGTGCATAGGCGGAGCTGGGCAAACGCGACACAGCAAATATATCATAAAGATCAGTGGTGCGGCCCTTCACTCGCTCCCGTCACACTTCCCCTTCCAGCTGTGAGTATAAAATAAACTTGATTTCTTTTCGTGTTATTTTTTTTTGTATGTGTGCGTGTTTCGAACTTTTGCGGTGACGAGAGAATGAATCGTGCCGCTTCTTGAATACAAGCAGCCTTCGTATCGGCACGAGCGTACATCGTAACAGCGTCAGAATTCAGCTCGCCGCAAGGTGCCCTGGGATTTTTTGAAAAGGTTTATTCAGCAGGGCATCCATACTTGCGCGAGTTGGTTGTACATTGTAGAAAATAAAGGCTAAAGAAAATGCAGAGGACAAGTAGCAGGACGACGTAAAACACAGACGCTCTCTGGTGTACGTCGTCCCATTACCTGATCTTCGCGTGTTTTTTTTTTCCTTTTATTTTTTTAGTTTATTTAGCGTTGGGGAAAGACAACCATATAGAGCCACTTTGTAAGACACGCTTCAGAGTAACGACACTTTACTCATGGATGAATGGATGCTAATGGCTGTTCGGGCGGTAGCTTGCGCTACCTAGTCTAGAAACCAGAAGTATACCATCCTCTCAAATCCATGGTTGCCAAGCCATTTATCTGAAATCGCAGGAAACGGTTTTCCGTCCTCCAAAAATGTTCAAACAGTCTGCGACAGCGCAAAGCAATATCGCCGGAACTCCCTGACATCATTAATAAAGCGAAACAATTCGCATTTTCTAATCCTAACGATCGATAATTGCTTCCGCCATGCATTATAAGCACCAAAATGGTGGCGCCCCAAAAAGTGTCGGAGAATGGAGTGTCCATACTTTAAGCGTGGACCTTGTTCAGTTGTTCTAGGCGACCACGGAAATCTAGCCGACTATCTTTAACGCAACTAACTATTTTACGCGAAACAAGACCTTCAGGCAATGGGCTTACTTCTTGCTGAAGACAACCTTGAACTTCCATCCTACTTTTGAAGGCTGGTCTCCCTCAACCTAAACAAAAAGATACAAGAAGCTTCACAATCAATTCCTTCAGAGATCCTCTTCAATCACTATTGTGACAATTTCAATCGCGTCAATCACCAACTTTCCCTGCTGAGGACGAATGGTACCGCGGCAGACGTGGTGTACACCTAACTTTCTAGTCATAGTCAGCTAGTCTGTCGTGTCTCCCTCGACACTCGTTAAATCACAAACGTCTCGTTGCGGACTGGACGTTCGGAAGACTTACCACTATTTAAAACCGGAGACAAAATTATTTCTTCGGATTGCAGACGCATATCGCTAACGACGCTACCGTGTAATATAACGGAACACACATATATGTCTAAAGGTAGTTCTACCTACTTGTCGAAACATCCTATGGACCCTTTTCAAACGCAAGTGTCACTCAGTCGCTGTGGCAGGAACTGCAATTCATCATCGAATTACGTCAACCTTATTACGACACGGTTACACCCTAGATTTTCCTTTTCTTTTTCTGAGCTGCAGGTGATCAAGACTAAAAGGCCACCAGAACTCGTCTTCAGTTTATGCGTTACATTCATAGCAGGCACACTTTTCCAGCGCTTATTACCGAGGCGAAAAATGCTTCGTCACTGGGCTGTGGACGTAGACACGGTGTTTGATATGTCGCAGAAGACTGCTATGATGGGAATGCTCGGAACGTGTCAAACTACCGGTGTTAGCGGTAACGCGTTATAAGTAACATCGTTACCGGTAACGCAATACTTATTTTCGTAATGTAAGTGACGCACTCGTTACTGTTTCAAAACAGCAACAGTTTCAAAACACTGGGTTACGTTGCCTTTTTTGAGTATTGGGTTACGTAGTTACGTTTCGCCTTACATCTTCCCAAAACTTAAAAAAATAACACTTTATATTTTTTAGGCGCCAAGCTATACGAGTCCTTCCACTCGTCCCACATACCTTCAAAAGTTTGCGAAATTTTTGAAGGTACGCCTTGACGTTTTACGTCAAAACAGTTAAGCGTTTTAATTCATAAATAAGAAGTGCCGTGGGTTACTTTTTATCGGTAACGCGTTTCTTTTATTTGCAAGTAACGAATAACGTACTTGGTTACTTTTTTTTTTCGGTAACGCCTACTACACTGGCCACAAACCCTTGGACAAAGAAGGCAGAAGGCGACAACTGGAATGGTCTATAATTTCCAGTCCGAAGCAGCAGTTCCGCTTACCGTGAAGCATCCGATCTTCAGAGACACCATGGGGAGGTTCAAGGCTGAATTGGGCCGAATGTCTGCGAGGAATTCAAACGCCATATACTTAGGTTCTCTCCGCGTCTATTCTTTTATATACGATGAACGAATACTAAGGCTAAAGAGGGAGATTCCAGTTAAACCAAAAAGGGCCCGGGCGAAATATTACTATGCTTAATTAAATACAACGACAAAGACTGATCGGTGTTGTGAAAAACACCCATCATTTCTATCATCAATTGTTTTGAGGTTGAAGCATCACTTGGGAACCTGAACGAAACAAGCTAAACAGACCGCAAATTCCACCCTCCGGGCACACGCGAATGAAAAATACCACAAGCTATGAACGTATACCGTCTCCGAAAAACTTGGGAAATGTAAGTAAAATAACTTAGCTTGGAGTGTGCGCAAGCGGGTGTTCTGAAATTTTGATTGATTTGATTTGAACACAAAAGTTACTTTTCACACGAATCTCTGCAAAATGTTATCGGATTTTGCAGATTCGCCTTTTGCATTGTTCCATGTGCTACTCGCGCGACGGAACACGTGCTAACAATAAATGATTACAAAATGCACAAAATAAAACTACCCGGTTTAGTTCTTAATCGTTATGGATGGACGGCCAGTCGGATTTAGGCTCGTCAATGAACATCATCTGGTGTTAGCAATACAGGTGTTCCTGGTCGCGGCTTAGTGGCACTGCTTTCATGCCCAGTCTGGGTCGTCTGCACGGTACCCTGGTTCGAGTCTCCACAAAATAGAAACAAATCAACACACATTGTTTTGGTAGTTTGCTTACAACCTGAGAGGCCAGATTAAATAAAAATACGCTGCTGACAGCATCATACGCAAAGGGCAATTATGATTTGATCGAAGTCGAACCTACCGGCGGGTCGACGGTTGGACTTCGTAGAGAGATGCTTCGCTGTCTTAGGACTGGAAGACTGAGGAGCCTCTCGGTCCTGAACCGCTTCAAGGTCGATGTGCAGCTTACCTGCTTCCAGATCTATCATCAACGAGCTCGGATTCGAAGTCGAAGCCGAAGCCAACGTAAAGTTGGCCGGCATTGCAGATAGCATCGTTGAGGTCTGTGTAGAAGCCGAACTCGACGTCCGCGTCGAAGCAGACGTTGAGGTAAGCGCTGGCCCCGACGTCAGCGCCGGTGGCGGATTGAAGGGGAACGCTACCGTCGAGCCGAACGAAAAAGTCTGGGCCGAGTCGAAGAATGGCGTCGAATTCGAGACCGGGGACGACTTGTGGGTGGCTCTAGCCTTCTTCGGTAGTGATGCCCTCCGGGGTGACGGATGTTCCTCGATGTAGTGTACCGCGGGCACGGCCCGGGGTGTCGGTGGCGCCGCCCTATTAGACTGGACGGGAAAAGAGAACGGGTAGGTGTTGGGGAAGCTGCCCGAAAGTGTCCCTCTAAAGGCAGGCGGGAGTTGTCCGGGGAACGCGTTCGCTCTGGAAAAGCTGTCCTGGAAAGCTCCAGGAAAAGCCCCAGGAAAACCCACAGGAAGACCTCCAGAAAAAGCACCTGGAAGAGTGCCAGGAAACGCTCCAGGAAGCGTCCCAGGGAACGTCCCAGGAAAAGCACCAGAGAAAGTTCCAGGGAAAGTTCCAGGAAAAGTCACAGGGATTCCTCCAGAAAATTGTCCAGGAAATTGTCCAGGGAAAGTACCATTGAACGACACAGGAAAAGTCCCAGGAAAAGTGCCAGGAAAAGCTCCGTGGAAAGTCCCAGGGAACGTCCCAGGAAAAGCTCCAGGTAAAGTCGCAGGGAACGTCCCAGGGAATGTCCCAGGGAATGTCCCAGGGAATGTCCCAGGCGAGGGGTTCTGGTAGGGTGCCTTGTTGGGCTGGTCCTGCTGGGTCAACAAAATCGGCCGTTTTTCAGCGGGTTCCATACTCAGGGTTGGAATACCCAGGCGACTGCTAAGTACTGGGTGGCTTGCCGAGTTCGGCTCCGTGCGGCGAACGTCCGGGCGGTCTCTGGTGTCCTCTTGATTCGGGCCCTGGGCACATTCCAACTCTGACACTGCAAGGAAGCAAACACAGAAGTGTGATAGAATTTGTGCCCTATTCTTAACGTTGATACAATCCATGCCATTCCTGTTTCAGTTCTGCAGTGCTTTCTTCTATAGTCTCGCTCTCCATGTGTGTACAGTACTCCCCAAACATAACGCACAGCCGCGAAATGGTCCGCTTTTTTTTTTTTAAATATGTTGTACTACTTTGACGTTTGCTTGTCAAACTAGCTAGTAATTTTTTACTCCCCGATCACAACCCAACCCGAAGAAGACATTTCAGCTGCTTCAGTAACAAATTTAGCTTTTAGTAGCCCGTAATAGATCAGTAGTTGAGTAACCGAGTGGCGTGGTTAAGTCTGATGAGCACTGTACCTTGACGCGATGACCTCGAAAAAAAGGCAATCTGAAGAAATCGAGTGGGCACGATTTAAATCTTTAAATATGGGCATCACTCTTGCAATGATATTGGGGAGGAAAAAAAAAAGCACAAAGGAGTTGAAACTGGTAATAAGATGTTGAAGAAACCTTTTAGGTACAAATTGAGCGCCGAGCGTTTTGCTGGAAGACTTAGGTAACGTCGGTGGCCACTTTGACACCTTGTATTAGATTATTTCTTTTTTTAAAGCTATAGTGGCAAAAACAACGCAAGAAATGGTCTAGCGAGTTTTAACACTGCGGGACACATCGCGCGTACACCGCGTAGAAACGTCTCCTCATTCATAGGATTAATGTCGAACACCGATTTGTTTATCCAGCCCACATGATCACCTTTCGCCACAGTGGTTTTGACGACAGGTCTCGGATTTGGGAATAAAAGAAAAAAACAACAACAACTGGAGACTGCGTGTTTGTGGCAATTTTCACTCATTGCAAAGTGCACCTATCCTGCGACGAGTCAGTCCGATTTCTGCCTTTAGCAAACAAGTCTGGAAGTTCATTTAACTACTACGAAAAATTACATCAAAAATAAATGTTATCTTTTTTTTTTTCTTTTTAAAGGTCAATATCTTTGAATTTGGGATTATGACTGTCTTCAGCTAAAGCAGTGTCCCCGAATTACAAGGTACTTTTTTTCTCTGGGGGGGGGGGGGGGGGGGGGGGGGGGGGATACTGTGCGCAGTTTTATGAATATCGCGGTCAAAGTTTGGTTTTGGACGTCTACGGCAAAAACCGAAACTAACTTCTAAAGGGATGGCAACACTGATCATCGATGTGACGCGATGTGACGTCACAAGAGTGCTGCGGTACAACCAATCAACGGCAGCTCCACTGCAACGTTACGTCACGACGGCGCTGCGCCAGTGTTCCTCGACTTAAAGCTAACCCGCTTGCTGCCCCCTAAAGAGCAGCCGGTCGCGTCTTTAAAGGGATACTGAACCGAAATTTGGATTTCGCAAAATAAGGCCGCAGAGGCGTGGAAGGGACGCAACGAACTCAAAAACATCACTCAATTCATCGATATCTCAAACGGATGGCCCTACTTTTGGAAAAGGACGCGGTCAAGTGAGGTCTTTCACGTCCTCGTCCTCCAGGGGAATTTGAGAATGAGGGGAAGCGGCCTCGTTTCTCTCCTCCTCGCTTCGGTTCACCAGCTCGACGGGACGTAGCGAGGAGGAGAGCGAATGGGAATCGTGACGTGCCTTGTCTCGTCGGCCTCGTCGGCCGTGTTCAACAGCGCACTTCTTTTGCGAAAATACGGCGATCCCTTAGAGACATCGCTGTATGAGTGATGTTTTTGGGTTTTGCAGCGTCCCGCCTATCCGTCCAGCCTTGCTTTGTGAGCTCGAAATCTCGGTTCAGTATCCCTTTAAAATCAGTTTTAGCGGAGCGCGGACTTCACTTTGACGTAATATTTCGGCTGTGATCATATTTCGTGCCACTAAAGAGATACCAGTCATTTATGTTGGTTTCGTCTTCGACCGGAGTTGCCCTTTACAATTAGATTCTAAAATATATTTCGAAAAGGTCCTTACACTATTTTTTTTTTTTTAACGGCTTTGATGTTTGATGACAGAGCACAAGGGTCCTTTGGTTCAGGGCTCATAAATCAGAGACTGGGTATATAACGGGTCATATACATGAGCTATTCAAGAAAAAAAAGTGTAAATAAAAGGGGGAAAATGCTTCCATGAATTGGAGTAAATAAACTGGAATCAAATTGAATTGGTTCTAGGATAAAGTCAGTATACACAGAATGTGCATCCGTGGCATTCTTTGGTGCTTGTGGCGAACTCTGCAATTATTTCACTTTTAATTTGTTTTGTCATACGGATAGAAATTGAGGAAGAGGCGGAGACGAGAGCGCACGGGGGCGTCAGAGCCATAGCAACCTATATACTGACAAAGCCTGGCAGATCGCCACGAGAAGCGGCCGCCGAAATGGAAAAGGTGGAGCAGCAGACAACGGATGAAAGGAGAGACACGTCACTGGCACCCCGCTGCGGCGAGACGCCGAAACACGCTTCTCCCGAGCGAACAAGCGTGTTTCGGGTCCTCGCCGCTGCAAAAGCGGTGCGCTGGCGTTCAGGTTCCCCGAGAAATGGCTCTTTGATGCTTTGTGCGACCAGATCCTCGCGCTCCAAATCTGCGAACGGGCACTCCTGGCTCCTTCGTCGAACTGCCAGGCTTTGTGAGTATAGAGGAGGCTATGCCTCTGGGCAAGTCGTCACACCCAGTGGCTGTTTTGTTTTTTTCTCGGTTTTTGTCGTGTTTATTGATACAATCGCGTCAAATGCTTCTGGAATTCAAATTCACAGGACAAAAATGCGCTAGAATTCATCTCTAACATTTTTTTCTTTTCATTTTTTTTTTTTTTAAGAAACGCAAGCTGTGGCGACTTGCGAAAATCTTGTAATCACTCAAGAGTCAGTGACACCTTACGGCAGGAGCCGATAAGAAGGTCAAGAAATAAACCACGTAAGCAAGACGCGTGAACGTAACAAGTCTCTCGATATATGCCCACCCCTATCCAACACCCAAAAACTAGTGTTCAACCTGCCGACACGGTGAATTCAGCCACGCTAGATTTTTCCGTTTGGCGCGGGACACCTTTGTATTCGGCGAAATCAGCATTAACTCAGTAACAGCTGGTTAAGTGGGGAGTGACGAAAAAAAAATTAAACCGCCGCTGAAGCCTCGGTAATGGTTCAGTTTTCAGCGCGGCAGGCATTGTAAAACACGCGCTCACCTGGGCCTTTTTATATCGACCGCGATTCCACATCTACAAGTACTTGTCATCTGGCTACTCATTATTTTATGCTTCAATGCGCGTGTGACTCAAGACTGCCACCTTGATAGGCTCCGATCCATGGACATTATATACGGGTGGTTGGCCGTCAGCGCGGACAACCGCACTTACCGCTCATTCACACTGGAAGCGAATCCGCGTTAGCAAAGCGGTTGCGAACGCGGTTGTATAAAGATCCAGTATACAATTGCACGCGCACTCAATGACATCAAGTGCGCGTGACATTGTACTGAATCTTTATAGAACCGCGTTCGCAGCCGCTTTGCGAACGCGGATCCGCTTCCAGTGTGAATGAGCGGTTATCCTGCGCAATAAAATCTAGACAACTGCAAAATGTGGAATAATCATTTCGTTATCCTGCGTTTAACGAAGAGTAAAGGTACTGACATCTGTTGTTGCTTAACCTATAAAATCTGGACAACTCAAATTGTTCAATAGTTATTTTGTTGTAATGTTGTAGTAATTTCGCACACTAGTTTGCACAAAAGTCGTGCAATTCAATAAGTCGCTCGTAACGCGCAGTAGGGCTCCTTCGACAGTATCTGATTTAAAATGCACACCCTTTAAAAATCTTTTAATTCTAAACTGTGCCAAAGACGGAGGCCATTCGTTCATCGGTTGTAGCTTAAAATAAAAGCCCGTTGCGTTATTTCACTCGCTAGCGAAAGCGCTAGCTGTTGTAGGTCTCCGTTAAAAACGCTGACGAGTTAACTACACGAAGCCGGCCGATAGAATCAAACTGCATGGTTTGCAATAGCCGACATCCTGTTTAGTTCATACTCGTGCAGCCGCTGCGTACTTGACCATATTGCTCCTGTGCAGAGATGACGCCCGTTTAAGGCGACGTACCAGTTTATCTGTACTACAAATTCCGCTTGCGATCATGCTTAGAAATGCCTGTAGTCATGGCAAAAAGTTCCACTATTAGCGCCGAGGTGTCTCGGTGACGCCCTCTCATTGTTCCCTGATGTGACGTCACTACTATCTTGGCTACCAGTAGCGAACAAAACGCTGGACGATGTGTGTAAAAAGCACAGTGGTAGCTAGAATCCATTGTACTATTAAACCAACACCGTGAACTGGTGACGTCTGACATAACTCCCATTTTCGTCGATGAAGGCATAATTAATCCCCTACAAGAGGTCACTAGGGGGGTGTTTGACCCATCGTGGCAAACCGACCACAACCACGCTTTTGGTCGCACATGTCGATACTGCCTCAAACCGAAACTCCACTCACCGGCACGTTGGTAGTAGTGGAAGGACTGAGACATCCGGGGCGCATGCACCACAGTAGAAGGTGCAGGTACCACAGTGGAAGGTGCAGGTACAACAGTGGAAGGTGCAGGTACCACAGTGGAAGGTGCAGGTACCACAGTGGAAGGTGCAGGTACCACAGTGGAAGGTGCAGGTACCACAGTGGAAGTTGCAGGTACCACAGTGGAAGTTGCAGGTACCACAGTGGAAGTTGCAGGTACCACAGTGGAAGTTGCAGGTACCACAGTGGAAGTTGCAGGTACCACAGTGGAAGTTGCAGGTACCACAGTGGAAGTTGCAGGTACCACAGTGGAAGTTGCAGGTACCACAGTGGAAGTTGCAGGTACCACAGTGGAAGTTGCAGGTACCACAGTGGAAGTTGCAGGTACCACAGTAGAAATTGCAGGTACCACAGTTGAAGGTGCAGGTACCACAGTGGAATGTGCGGTCCGAGGCTGCAATGGAGACGGCATGGCGCACATGAGCCTCTGGAGCAGTCCTTCGGTCTTCGGAAGATCCCGAGATCTCTTGGCGAGGCCGGCATTCGACGAACAGGCCCCTGCTGGACCCTGCGAGGAGGCCTGAGGGACTGCCACACTGCTCATAAACATGCCTGTCGGCACGCGCGTCCCGCACAAAGCATAACCGCGGTGTGACATAATCTGTCGTCTTATGCGTGTATGAGCCCTGTCCGCAGACATTTCTGTCATGCATGTCTGCTGCGAACGCCGTGTACTTTCTATGATGTGTGGGCAGTGACTGCGCCTCCAAATCGCAGTCACACTGCACCATACTTGGGTAGTAATTCAATTACAGTAATTAAATTACTGTAATTTAATTACTTTTCTTGGTAATTTGTAATTGTAATAATTACTTCCGGCTAAAAGGAATTGTAATTGTAATTTAATTACTTCCTGGCGCCAGTAATTGCAAAATTTCAGGCACAATTACAATTACTTTTGCAAAACTTTGAAACGCCAACGCAACCTCCCTGAAAGCCTCAGCGCTCGCACAAGCGGCCTAGCTCTAGGTGAACAACAAGTATAAAGAGACATACTCACATACACGCACAACATAAATAGTGCCGCAATGTTTGTTATTTTGTTGCTTACACTACGGGCTGAGCTCAACGGCGCCGTGTAGCGCCGTCTGCTGTGCGAGCAGAAAACAATAGCGTAAACATGCCAAAATATTGAAAGAAAAAAAATTGAGCTTCAGCTTTCAGCCGAGGTTGGGAATTTTAAATGTCTATGACGTTACTTATCTTTTTTTTTGCCAGTTTTTTTACGTCCCTCTTCCAGTACTGTCGCATATTTGTGTCTTTGTAATATTTTCAAGTTTACTTCCTGTTTCTTTTACTTTGGATATTAATTGCATAAGCGTTTTGGAGACTGACCTCGCACCTGTGAATATTGTCACCAATGATTCGAGAGTCCCGATTCGGTTCTTATGCATTTCTGAGCCATTATAATTTCAACTCAAGGTAAATAATTTACAGTACCATGATGTTTGTATGAGAATGCGGTCGTATTAGCGCGTGTGGACTTTAATTTTATATTAACACTTGTAAAATATTCATATATAACTAATTGTCACATTTTTATTTGCCTGGCTAACAAAAGTCTGTCAACCATTTTTTTTTTAGCAATCTGGTGTCTACCAGGTTTTGAACTAATTTAATATTGTTTATTAAAAATATAAGAACGTAGCACTTCATTGCCCCAAACTGTCAAGTTCTATCATGAATTTAACAAAATGCGTAAAAGGAAAATATACAACACGAGGCATTTACGCAGCGATGCTTAAGCCTCTTCAAACATTGGGGCAAGGAATGAACAAATACGTTTCATTCTATGCAACTCATTTAGTTATATGGCCCAAGTCGGGTCGCTCTCAGAAATAAGTAATTGTAAAGTAATTGCATTACCTTTTAAAAGTAATTTGTAATTGTAATAATTACTTTTCACATAGTAGTAATTGTAATTGTAGTTAAACTACTTTTGAAGCAAAGTAATTCTAATTAAATTACATTTTGAAAGTAATTTACCCATGTATGCACTGCACACACGTCACACAAAAGAATCGCTGTTTATCGCAGACACGACGACAGGAATATCCGCGGACACTGCTCACCCGTGTCCGCAGTGGCGTCACAAGGGGGGGGGGGGGGTGGGGGGGGGGGGGGGCGGACCGCCCTGGGTGCAGGGCTCAGGGGGGTGTCGCGGCGGGCCACGAGAGCGGGTGAGTCGCGGCGGGCCACGCGAGAGCGGGGAGGAGGGGGGGGGGGGGGTCGCGGCGGGCTGCCGCCCCGGGTAGCGCTGACCCTCGTGACGCCACTGCGTGTCCGGAGCATGTTTGCTTCGTACACATGTATGTTTTGAACATGCCTGCAGACAGTTTTCGTACAAATAATGTGACAGGACCGCGGCCTTTTAGCGATGCTTCGAGGGGACAATGAAGGACGCACAGCGTGCCGAACGTTTGGACACTTTTGGAGGAAGCGCAAAGAAAGTCATCGCCCGAGAGTTTCTGTACTCGTGAAGGACCATCACCTCCTGTTGGTCTCTCCAACCACCCCAACCGGGAGCGCGTTTTCCGACGTCACCTCGGTACGAAAAGAAAACAAATAAATAATAATAAACCGGGAACGATGTTGGTGTGTTTAGCAATATATATATATATATTTTTTTTTTAAATTAATACTTACTAGCACTCACACGAAGGCTGCAAAAGAGGCTCGCAACTATGATAACCCTCAACGACCACCTTTTACCCAAAGGCCTGCACAGGGGAGTCCAGGTTCTTACTCATAAAGGACGTACCGGAGCGGCTCTATCAGAAGACATTCTTCCAAAGTGGAAAGCATACGTACCCTAGAAAGGGAGACCACGGTTGCAAGACCAACGAGCTAGTGGCACCTCTATTCCACCTGTGATCCCACAGACGACTTACCGCACGTATACAACTGGCTCTAGACCCAATATACACCTAATTTGGGACGGCCCGGGGACTACAGCAGGACAGAGATAAACACAAAGAAAGAATAACTTCTCTCCGCGAGTGGACTTACCCACCAGCGGCGCAAGCTAAGAAGATTTTCAAGTCCCTTTGGGACTTCGCTCGGGCAAGCGGAATATGCCTACGTATGAGAAGACTGCTAAATCCACCTCTTCCCCAAACTGGCCGCGAAGCCATCCCTTTCAAAAATAAAACGTGTTAATTCATTTATCATTATTTACCTTATTTGAAATACAAATGTGTATTACAGTCGAACACGGATATATCGAACTCGAAGGGGATCGCGAATTACTAGTTCGATATAATGAAAAATTCGATATAAAAAAATAAAGGCCTATAAAAAATTTTCAAGGGGATAATTTACGAGTTCGATATAGCCGAAAATTCGATATATCCGTGTTCGACTGTAAATATATAATTTAAGATACATTTCGTACAGCTTTAGCTCTCTTTTGGAACGACCAACAACACACAACAACGTTGGGAATGACACTCGTTGGTTGCGAGAGCTGCGAGCTCATATGGATGGGATATGAAAAACAGTGAACAAGCCTTTCCTTTTGCTCTGTTACCAAACGATAGTTTTCCTCGTGTGAAATGTATGAAAAAAAAGTGGAACGGAGAAACCTGTGTTCAAAGTGCTCGAACCTTTACATTTTCTTTAACATCGGTGAACCGAAAATTAAAAATAAAAAAAAACGATGCAGTGTAAACAAATGGTACTTCCTGGGAATTCTCTACAGATATTGGTGGATTTCAAGAATGTTTGTCAAACGTTTGTCAAAAATACACTTTTCTTGCGGATTTTTTTTTTTCGGGGGGTAGTGTCTTTTTTTAACAGCTATAATTTTGCGAAAAAATTATCATACCTGCCAATGAAATTTGACAGCTTTGTTTAAAGATGAATGAGTATTTACTATTTTGTTATTAATGTTAGGTCTTTGCTTAAGCGTTTCAGCAATGCACTTTTATCGCTTCCATCGCTATTTCTCCGGTGCACTGTATCGTTTACAATTTACAAAAAGTACCGTATGAAATAAATAAATTGCATGTTTTTCAAAAAAGCGGTCGAGTTGATGCCTAGTGACCAGTGAGTAACGGGATCAAATGTTTTCAAAGACACCCAGATGCCAGCTGCAGGATATGCCCCCAGAAAGACAGCCTTGCACTTTGAAGTGATGTTTATAAAAGTAAAAACTTTAATCCACAATAAAGATCGCAAACTCACAAGTCCAAGCACACGCCACGACCCACACATCACGGGAGCATAGCCCACGAAGTCAATACAAAACAGGCCTGTGTGTATGGATGTCAAAGTAAAGAAATAACAAAAGTAAAAACAAATACTTTTATAGACTAGCTAAGGTAAGTGTTAAATAAATGTGAATTAAAATTAAAAACACCTTTACCTCCAGAAAAAAAAAGTTTCACTAACGACTTTTTTTTTTTTGTTCTTTGTATTAAAGTGACGTTTGGAAACGCGCTCCCACCGCAACCCGCTCCTCTTCCATGACCAGGGCCCTGACCCACCCCTCAAGCGCAGGGCGCAAAGACCAGAGCAGAGAATTTCAATTTCTCTTTAATGAGCAATAAGGACGTTTTCAATCAATGAATTAATCTCCCGCACACGTCCTATACATAAAGGTCATCGTTGCGAGTTTCCTACAAGTAGCGACATTATTTAAAGCGCCGACTGCGTGACGGTGCAGGCTTTAGGAAGCGAATGGCGGTGCACACCAGAGTACTGAACTAAATGACGCCATTTTGTTTCAGCGGAATGTGTTTTGTCATTTGTATTGGTTGTCGTTACTTCTTAAAAGGAGCATAAAGAGACTTGACCGATACACTATTCCAGCGCTTATCACAGCGGCGAAAAATGGCGAGTTACCGGGCTGTGGAACCGTGCACAGCCTAAGATATTCCGCAGAAAAAGCCGATGCGCATGCTCAGAACGTGTTCGATAGCCCAGCAGACAAAGACTGCAGCACGCAGAAGGCGTTTATTGTAATAGTCTGTATATACGTTTCCAAGTGCGGAATCTCCGAGCTTGTGGCGTTTGATTACGGCACCCGGAACGCCTATTTGACCGGTGTGTTTAGCGTCTTCTTATCCCACCCATCCATCAAAAGTAGTCCCGAAATGGCAAGAAACGACGTCACGGAAGCCGGCGTGTCATGTGGACAGACGTCGTCATCCAGGCGGTTGGTGCTGGAAGTCTCGGCAAAAGGATAGGGTGCCTCCATCTGCTAGCCGCTTCCGCTGACAGGGTGGAGACACCAATGGAGCCAATGGACCACCACACGATGGCGCCTGAGGTCAGTATTAGCTTCACATTGCGTGTGGGTCTTGTAGAGTGTGTGTGACAAAGTTGCGGTGCAAAAACGTTGTGTTTAGCGAAAGTTCTGAAAAGATAGAAGCAATATGACGCCGGTGAGAGCATCGCGAAATTCGCCACAAAATGGCGGGTGTCTCTACCCTGTCAGCGGAGCGGCCGGTAAATGGAGGCACCCTACAAAAGGAGCGAGCGAACTGACGTCTGCCATATCCATCCCTGCTGCTGTTGTGACACAGCCAGGATATCTCGGCCGGTGACGCCATCAGGCGGAAATCGAAGAATCACTTTCTCAGGACGCCATAAACACACCGATCGGAAACTCGTTCCAGGCACCATATTATGATGGCCAAGCGTCGACAATGCGTGCCCGCAGTTACAAGACTGCTACCCCAAACAAAGCGTCACCTACCCACGGTGACAGGAGTAGCACTTGAATCGTCAAGCGTCTTCGCTCGCAAACATGCCCCGAGTGAGATCCGACAGCTAAAGAGGCTCACCCCACGTTCAGTCTCGCCGGCCTGTGTGGTCCCACGGCTGCAGCCAGAGTCGACCGACATCCTGGTCCTCTTGACCGGGGGATCGACCCCGGGACGCTCGCTGAACGGCACTCGAAAGGACACGGCGTGAGGTCCCCCTCCAGCCGTGGTCAGGTGGGCGCTTATTGCGCTCTTCACGCGGATCTTGGTCGGCGACGGGCCGGAGCTCTGAGCCCCGCAGCCCACGCGGAGGGACAGGTCCATCTGGAAGGTGGCGCACTCGGACATTCGGCCACAGATATATACTCTATCAGTCACACTTCGTACAAGAGACACGCTGTTCTTTGCAGACATGATGACAGCATTATCTACGGACATGTATATACTTACATGTATACACTTCAAACATGCTCCGACATATATAAAAAACTGCAACAGCTTGGCTATTGGGGCTCAGTTTAGCTTGGCCATTGACAAATGGCGATCTTCAAGAAACCGGAACTCGCAAACACCTACAGCGCTGTCAAAGGCGCTTGAGCGAGCGCATGGCTTTGTCAGCATTGCAGATGTTGGCGAGTTCTGTCCGGAGATTCACGTGCGCAAGCACGTGAAGGCAGCTTCGCCTGCTTGCACATGCGCGTGAAGAGAACTTTGGCAGGCTTCCAGTTTCATGTGCTTGCTGACGAGAGGAGACTCGGGAGAGACGTGGCGACGTCCAAGTGCCCTGCTTGCAAGTGTGTATTCATTTTCTAAGTATAAAGTACCCGCTCCTGTCAAAAGGCAATAGTAACAGAACATAAAAAGTAACAGGCGCTTGCTTGGTGCTTCGGTAGCAAAGGGAGCGCGCACCAGACGCATCAACATCTAGAAGGGCAACTGCCAAAGCGCTCTTACGAAACTGTGTGTAGATATATTGACTTAGTAACATTCTTTTAGGGTGTGTGCAAAGCTAGCGAGCTCCCTGGATGTTCCATAAAGAATCCAACCACATGCTTTCTTTGATCGGGATTAATCGTAATCGGGGTGGTACTATCGCGGACACAGGCGAATCTAACAGGCCGTTTAGTATTACCAGCACCGCGCATGCGCAGTGCCGAGAGTGCATTGGACATGCGCAGGGGGGTGGTCTTGCTCTTCCTGTTGTCTATCCCACCACCACTCGGTCGTGTGCTAGGCTGGAAGCAACGACACCAAGGAAAGAGGAAAAGAGGCGACGACAGATAGGTTTATACGGGGATTTTTCCCTGTTGGCCACTCTGTGTGGGAGGAGGGGGATGGGGAAGGTTGAAGGAGAGATTTAAAGAAAGGAGGACGGATAAAAAAGAATAAGGTAATATTAAAGGCGTTAAAGGTAGTTTTAAACGCTTTAAACACGGCACTGTTCACGAACACCGAGGTTCATCATCTATAAGCAGAAGTCTTTCCTTTAGGAAACGAACGAGAGCTTCGGTAGCTGTTGCTTCTTTGTGTGGATAGTCTCAGGCACCACGCAGCTTTGCCACATAGAAGGGCCGGTTATCGAGGCATGCAAATGTCCTTTCTTTCTGCACCGTAGCTAGCACGGTAACAAAAGATGCGATAAACTGTTTCGAATAAATCACAACTTGGGCAATCTGGCGTCGCGGCTCGTGTAATAAGGTGACATAAGTTGTTTTTTTTTTGTATATGCTACATCAAGATTTAGTCTATGAATGATTCTCTATCCGCTTTAGCATGTGACAGGACGCCAAAGTGCATGCTTTCCGATTCTCTAGCCCGCTTTGTCCACTATGGCGCGTGCGCAATGGTGGCCCCCGACTGACCGCCCAGCAAGTCGAGGTGCACACTGGACCGTCCGAAGGCGCCGTCTGGAAGCCGCCCTCTGGCGGCTGAGGCTGCGATTCCGGGTAGCTATCCGGAGACGTGGTGACGCCCTGCGACGACGACGACTCCGGCCACGGTGAAGACGCCGTCTCGGTGGTCACGTCCTGCGCCGAAGTACGCCGTCACTTCGTTCGTCAGGATTCTCCCCTCGAGCCAACACTTGGATAACGAATCCTCGCCGAACGCTGAAAGCAGCACTCGTGTCCAATACAAGCTCAGAGTACGTGCCCAAACAAAGGCGGACTCGGAAAATTGGCGCACCAAAGACCACATGGCGCGCACTTTTGAAAAGGGCGGGGAAACCAAGTCACGCTGCTTTCGCGCGAGTTTCCGCCGCCCCCCCAAAAAAAGGCTTTGGCCACAAAGATTTTGCATCGGCGGAAAAAGGATCCCTGCCTGGTAGGCGGGCGTGTAGTGTACCTCAGCCTTGGGCTCCTCCGCCCCTTCCAGAAGGTTCCAGATGAAGGAGTCGTCGTAGCCTTCGCTCAGTTCAGCGTTAGCGAGGGACTGGTCCGTGGGCAGGGCGCCCCCTGGGTCCGGTTGGCCGCCCGACGCGACGCACCAATAACCCTGCGCACTGAGCGCGAGCCGCGAACAGGCTATTAAGCCACTGTCACACTGCTCATACATCGAACAAAGAACACGGTGGTGTTTGGTCCAGACACAGTGACGGAAGTATCTGGGAAACACGCCCCAAGTACGTTCGAAGCCTGTTCGTGGCATACGCATGCGTGCTTTGATGCAGAACGCCTTTGTAAAGGCAATTAACAGAAGGAAGAAACACGCCCCAGACAGTGTCAACAGAGCAAACTGTCTTTTGTGCGATGTACTGAAAGTGTGACCCGGCTTCGGAATGAGTGATGAAAAATCGAACCAAACTGTAATACTCACTTTATGCGGTGGTATCACTTTCAAAGACATATGAGCTAACGACCGGTCTTTCCTCATCACGCAATTCTAGCTATCCCAGATTGAACCATACTCTACTTGAATTACATGTACGAACCGTCTCGCAGTCACAGATACATAACCGCCAGATGGAAAGATGCAAGAGTCTCACTGGCATCCCTGGATGAGCAAAATAGCTCTGTCTAAAAGTCAGCCAATCAGGGTCACTTCCCAGAGGCCGTACGTGCCTAGCTCCAAATAGGATCCTTGCTGTTACGTACGATACTGCTGCACTATTTCCGCTAAGCTGAACCAAAGTGTTCTCTGCGACCTGTAACCAAGATACGAGATATTTGCGCCAACATCGCGCCCAAAGTGCGTTTCTCACGCTTAATACCGCAACTAATAACGCACTCTCCAGTGCACTGCCAGATTGTTAGTTTTGATCATTGATTCGAATGGTGAACTATTTGTTAGCCCGTCGTCGTATCGAACCCAAACGTTAGTCAGACGTTTCGCAATATTTCTCACGTCCATTTGAAGTTTGAGCGGGCTAGTTTGTTTCGCCAAGTGCGCTTCACATCAAACGCCCGCATACTGCGGGGAAGCGACATTCACAGAATGAACACTTCCGAGTTTGCATTTCTCGATTCGCTACTGTGCAGCTGCGTGCTAAATGTCCGGGTCCCACAAGAGCGACAAACAGAAACAACCGACACCGACAAGCCTCAAACACGTGCATCGTGCACGCGAGGGTATCTTTGGCATGCTTTGCAACCACTCGCGCTTACTTTCCGAGCACCGAGAGACTGAAAGCCTGCCAAAGGTATCATCGCGTGCATGCTATGGGTATTTGAGGCTTGTCGGTGTCGGTTGTTTCTGTTTGTCGCTCTAGTGGGACTCGCGCATAAGGGGACACTCACCCCGTACCGCGTAGAGTTGTTCTACTCAAACTACTACCTTGAGACCCATCAGAACTATAAAATATCGCGTCCACTTAGCCCCAATATCCGTCGAACTACGAAATAGCAATGAAAATGCCAGTAACAAACATAACTAAAAAAAAAAGCGGTTAGCACAAAGGGAAATAAAATTGTCTTTCGCACTGACGTTTTTCCACTGAAATAAATGCCACAGGCGCCCCCAACGCCATTTTCTAGTTCAACGAATATGTGGCTATAGACGTCGGTTCATAGACAAATTTTGTTTCGTTTCCTGGTTTATCTTTTCATCCAGAGAACGTCATGTTGTCTAACTTTTTTGTTATTTTTTCACAGCCATTTAAACGGCGAAGTGTCATTGCCTTTAAGCTATTAAAAAAAGTGTTAAATATGTCAGAACTGTAATGAAATAAACAATTACTATTTTTGTGCTGTTTTGTTTTACTTTTCGATATGTTTGTATACTGTTAGGGTGGTAGATGTGTGTGCGTTTGTTCCGTTCTCGTCTGTGTTGCGAAGCACCACCGGGAAGGCATGTTGCTGTTGGTGGGCATCAATAAATTTAAAAAAAATTTAACAATCTTTACCACTTTGTCATTACCGCTAGCGCCACATTCGCACGGAGCTACAGATTTCTGCGATGTGTAGTCTATTTATGCGAACCGAAAAAGGGAGTTTTAGTTTAGCTATCGGACCATGTACAGCGTTTAGGGCGATTCACACACTTGCATGAGACGGACCGCGTGCAGCTGCAACGGCTTGCGACGTTAATCTTTTTACGGGTTGCCATGGCGACGGGTTGCTGTGGCAACGGGTTGCTGTGGCAACGGGTTGCTGTGGCAACGGGTTGCTGTGGCAACTGGTTGCTGAGGCAACTGGTTGCTGAGGCAACGGGTTGCTGTGGCAACTGGTTGCTGAGGCAACGGGTTGCTGAGGCAACGGGTTGCTGTGGCAATTGGTTGCTGAGGCAACGGGTTGCTGTGGCCGCTCACAACCGCCCCGTTGCCATAGCAATCCGTAAAAAGATTAACGTCGCAAGCCGTTGCAGTCGTACTCTGTCGGACTCACGCAATTGTGCGTGAACCAGCCTTTAGTGAGAGGTGTGCGATAGACGCCTCACTTGGAGGACTGCTGCTGCCCGGCACCGTGCTGCTGCTGCTGCTGCGACATCGACCATCCTCCGGCGTAGTCGACACTGGGGTTGCCGGCGAAGCGAGCACCCGACGCCACAAACTCCTGGAATCTCGCGTGACCCGCCGGGAAGGGCTCGAGAACCGTCGGCGACCAGCGCGCCGGCGGCTCGGGTCCGTGGCGGGGCTCCTGCAGCCTCGACTTGTCCGAAAGCTCCATGGTTGCGCTGGGCCCTCAGTTGAGCATGCGGTTCAAGCCAAGTCACTGCGCCGAGTTCGAGCAAACTTAACGGCTTTGAGCAACGCCTATGCACCTTTCCAGTGTTTTATAAACACGCAGCCTCGCCAATACGATCTGGAAAACAAGGCCTACGAATGACGTCATCGTTTGTGGATTCCCCGACCCACCTCAAGCGGCAAACACACCGGAGTTCACCGCGAGACGCCGCAAAGCGGCAGCCGCGTCCGTCTTGGCATCGCGGCGGGCTATGCGCAACGCAAGTTCGTCTGCTTCTTTTGCCGGGGCTGTAGCAACGTTATTAGATTAGCTCAGTTACGGAACTGCTCATAGACGCTGCATGCACGAACAGTACCCCCCCTCACTCACCACGACTCGCCCGGCGTCGCTCAACGCGCCGCCGGGCGGCTGCTTTGGTAACTGAATCGGGATACGTTCGTTTCAACTTCACTAGAAACGTAAAAACCAACGGAAAAAAAACTATTTTTGTAGTAACTTTTATTGGAGTTTAGTACAAAATGAGGAGCGCGTGATGTGTTCTAAAATTTTTAGTTTGCAAGGTTTTGCAGCACAATTAATATTGTTTTTATACAACCATGCCTCAGCGGTGATTTCAGGTAGCGCGTCCCGACCTAGGTGCATCTCAACTTCGGTGACATGTCGCGGCGCGTCCGCTGGGGAGACGCGGGTGGCACCCCTGTAGCCCTTTCCACCCTATCTGTTTCGGCTCCGAAATGGCCGATTGAAGCCAAAATTGATGTCACGTGCAGTTCCTTGAGTGACCGCTGCGGGAGAAATGGCGGCGTTGTGATCGCCATTTGGCGCTGCAGCTGTGCTCTTTGGAACGCACAGTTATGAAATGAAACTATAGATGGCGCTTCGAACGACGCCAGGCGAATTGAAGTGAGTGAGGGGGGTACCCCCCTCCGCGGGAGTTTCACAACTGAAGTAATCTAGTAACGTTGGGCTGTAGTGACGCTAGAAAGACGCCGAGCTCTGATTGGCTTTGACTAAAGGATAGTGGGTAGACCTGAAGGCAGCTTGCTTTGAGGTCTACACACTATCCTTCAATCAGAGCCAATCAGAGCTTGCTGTTCTGATGACCAAATCTCTGCAAAAGAAGCAGACGAACTTGCTTTCCGCATAGCGCCGCGCTAAGCCTGGTCTTCTAGGTGGTATTGGCAAAGCATGCACCATACGTTGGAACGTTTTAAATGGCACCAGCTAGAGCAACTATAGATACGCCTAGTGCATCGGCACTTCATGCTCCGGTTTCCTGGTAGGCGCCGCCATTTTGGTGGTTGTGCAGAGCTGGGGCCATTTGGCGATCGTTAAGATTTGCTAATGCGCGATTTGCCGAGCTTTATATGTGCGGTTTGAGAAAGCTTCGGCGATTTCGTGTGTCCAGCACTGTTTCAGCGTTCCTGGAGGACGAAAAACCGTTAAAAGCTTTGGGCAACTGGCAAGAGCAATTGTAAGCACCGAGTAGCGCCAAGCTATACCGTCCGTTATAAAGGGTACAGCGGTTAGCATCCATCCATACACCCATCCATGGCTGTGGTGTCGTTACCCTGAAGAGTGGCTTACTTAGCGGTTCTAGGATCTTAGTCCTAAGATCAACCAGAGGGCAGTTTGTTTTTCCTTTTTTTAAAGATGTTTAAAACATTTTGGAAACTGACTCCCTGACCGGTGTCATTTTCAGCGCTCGTGCGTATGGCGCGTGCTCTGCTCCCTTTTCGAAGCGACCAACATGGACGCACTGACAGTGCTGGGTTTGTCTTTTTAGACTTTGGCTAGGTGGCGCAAGTTAACCACCCGTTACAAAAGGTATAACCACTGACATCCATCCATGGGCTGTGGAGATCGCGCGTCAAGGCTAGCGTAGTTTCCGCCAAGTTTCCACGGCACCTCAGAGCCTGTGCTTGATTCGCACGCTGCGCTCTCGAGAGCAGTCGCCAACGGCACGGCCTCTGGTGCCAACGGAAACCGAGCGCTCGTGCAAGTAGCTAAGCCTGCTAGATTTTTTTTTTTTTTTCAGAAAACGGTGGTTTACAAATAAATGAAAAATTATTCTATGCAACGGACTAACGTCGAATGCTTAGCGCAAGGAAAGAAATGTAACTGACGAGGGTGGAGTGTTGGGAGAGTTGGTGACTCATAATGGTTAAAAATGCGCAAATGGACAACGGACAGAAAGGAAGACACAGCGCTGTGTCTGTGTCTTCCTTTCTGTCCGTTCTCCTGTTGCACTTTTTAACCATTAAAAAAATGTAAAACCGCGTTCACGCTGCGTCACACAAGACAGTCCGCAGACACTGTCCGAGACATGTTTCTTTCGTGTGTTGGTCGTGCAACATGTTCGAAGCACACAAGTGCATGAGGCAAACATGCTTCGAATATGCTTGAGGTGTTTCCGCAGCCAACACCGCGTCTTTTGTATGGTGTACGAGCACTGTGACAGCGGCGTTGTGATTGGCTGCCTTCAAAGCTACGCAGGTGAACTTAGCCGGTGGCCTTCACCGTGTTTCGGGAGCGCGGGTTCGACGACCGCGGCAGTTGTCCCATGCAGAGGGGCATGCCAGCCGCCACTTCTTGAAGCCAGCTTAAAAGCGAGAAGCGCGGTATTGCCAACACGTAATCCCGTCGAAAGGAAAGGGCAGCTTACCGTGTCCAAGCTGTTGACACTGGAAGTGATGGAAGTCGTCCACTTCGGGCGCCGGATTGCGAACGTTCGAGCAACTGGCCGCGCTCGGAATGCAACAAAATGAGATAGCGACGATGAGAAGCGCCGATATCATTGATGGCACCGCCCAAGGAACTTTGCTTCGTCACGTTACGTCCGCCTACTTTGGACTCCGAATTATTGTCGTCGCGCTCAAGGAACGCGCAATCAGGGGTAAAAAAAAAAAAAAGACGATAAGCAGTTGAAAATAAATTGTGTCAAGTCATTCACACCCGCTCCCTTTCGCAGAAAAAGAAAAAGAAGAAAAGTTTGTTTTACGTTGGGGGAGGAGGTTAAAAGCTTCAGCAAAAAACGAAAATGTGCAGTAGGTTCTCGTGTAAAGTCGCTATTTCTTCTTTTTTTTTCAGAAGTTTTGTTGGTGCGTTTTATGCAACTGTGCGACTTTTTTTCTCCTATAAGTAGGGACCTTAACTGCGGAAATAAGACGCAAGGGTTATTATATTTATTCTTTAGCTACTTCACCCGGTTTTCGCTATGCGGTCGGTACCTGGCCTCGGATGCGCCGTGCGTATGCGCGACGCCCATATGCGAAGCGGCAGTACGCACTTCTTCACATTTGCACCCTCTTCAAAGGACCTGCCGCCCTTGACGTCGTCCTAGACGTCGTCCTTGAGGTCGTCCTTGATATTGTCCTGAAGGTCATTCTAGGCGTCGTCTTTGACGTCGCCCTCTATAGGACGTCACCCTAGACGTCGTCTTTGAAATCGTCCTAGAGGTCGTCCTTGAGATCTCCCTAGAGGTCGTCCTTGAGATCTCCCTAGAGGTCGTCCTAGAGGTCGTTCTAAACGTCGTCCTAGCAAACAGATAAACCGGCGCCGCGCATACACGGAGCGGCAGTACGCACACATTTACAATTGCGCCCAAGCTATGAAGCAATCACTCATGGCTACGGCGCAAGCAGATAAACCCACGCCGCGCATACACGGAACGGCAGTACGCACACACTCGCATTTGCACCCACGAAGTAATTATCGGCTTGGGTTGAGCTGGTTAGGAATAGGACAAAACATACACACGAAGCTGCAATGATGGTGGGGAAACAGCTTGAACATTAACAATTACATAGAAACAGAAGATTAAATGATTACATAGAGACGAAAGAGTCCCTCGATTTCGAAGTGGCGCGCTACAGTCGCGCGGACATCAATAATTACGTCGTAAACCATTCATAAAAAAATTATAGGAGGACACTCAAGACTGTTTATTGTAGGAAGGCGAAAGCATTCTAGTCCCGCGGGTGAGATGTTATCGAGTAATGTTTCGACACGTATTTTTAGGACGAGGTATAGGACGACGTCGAGGACGACGTTCTAGAGATCGATGCCAAATACGGCGTCTAGGACGGCCTCTAGGACTACGCCGAGGACGATCTCTCGAACGACGTCTAGGACGACGTCAAGAACGGCGTCTAGGACGACGTCAAGAACGACGTCTAGAACGACCTTGAGGACAACGTCGGGAACGACGCCTAGGGGATGACGTCGAGAACGACGCCTAGAGGAGGACACTTAAGGAGGCTGTGGCGTATTTGCGTGGACGGCCACGTTTGCCTGCTGCCGATGTCAAGGCCGTAGATGTAGACGCGGTCGCCTCACAGTTCATCGCACGAAGCACACAACGAGCACAGATGAAGTCCGAAGCGCACCTTTTGCACACGGCGCTCAGGCGGTGACATCACGCTCCCGCACTTGAGCATGAGCGTGAGCGGCGCGTGTTGGATGACGTATTTTTATGGCCATCTTTCGGGCACAACGACGCCGCTTTTTCGCGTAATAGGACAAGTAAGGTCGTCCTAGAGGTCTAGGACGACCTTTAGGACGACACCAAAGACAGCGTCATCCTAGACCGTCACGTGCCACTCAATAGTATTTTTATGGCCACGTGCGCCGCTCTTTCGCTCAATGGGACAATGCTTTCGCCTTAATAAAGTGTTTACTCAAAATCTGCGTCGTCGTCGAATACAGTGAGCTGCGTCGTTTGTCTCATGACGAATGCTATCGTAATTCATAGACAACCAACAAGATTGGTTTGTGTTTCTTGCTCAATTCGTTGACGAGTCAGACGAGTGAAGCCTACCACTGTTCGATTAGGTGGTGTTCGATGACACTGTTGTAATAACACGGCTGGCGATAAGGCAGTGCTCGATGATATGGCGTGAAATAAAATGCTCTGACAACCATTGGAATTGCTGATGTCACGCTATTGGCGACGAGATGTTTCGATGGCGCCCTCCTGTGGTTCCCACCCGTGACATTACGACCAGGATTATGAGTCGCGAACGACAAGCTCAACGGTGCGTGTAAGAAGCATGGTGGAAGGCATCGAAAAGTCCTGACATGAACGCGCCCTCGCGTCCCAATGCTACGTGCGAAGCTAGGAGATCCCGGCCCCAATACTAAAACGCTTGTCCACCCGTGCGTTCGTCAGTGCATTTCCCGCTAAATTTAGCGGGAAAACTGACGCCACGTGACTTTTGTACCAGGTCAGTTTTCCTGCTACATTTAGCGGGAAATTCAATAACAAAATGTGGCAGGCACGTATCCAGGGGGGAGGCCCATGGGGCCCGGCCCCCCCCCCCCCCGAAATCTTCCATTTTGCTGGGACCTCCTCTCCCCCCTCCCCCTCATACAGCATTTTGTCAAGAAGGCGGGCCCCCCCCCCCCCCCCCCCCCGAAACGAAATCCTGGCTACGTGCCTGAAATCTGGGTTATTCACTTCCCGAAACGGCTGTTTAATGTCTTCTAAACAAAATTAAATGATCGCTCCTTAAGTACTTCATTTCATGCATTATATGACTTTGGAGACAAAAGTAGCTGCCGATTTCTTATTTGCCATTTTCACTGCGGCTACACGAGGGTATGCAGGGCTCTACCTCGCAGCTTCGAGCCTTTGGCGTAAAATCTCGAATGAACGCCACACCCCGAAATATTGCCCACCTATTTGAGAAAAATTGGTCCGATAAGTTCTGATTTTAAAGGCACAACCTTTATCCGCGGCGAGAAGCTTGGGTATCGCCGCCTGGTCGAATTTATTCACAGCCCATTGTGAGGATACTCCAACTTCCTCTGCTGGTGCAAGCACGTGCAATGCCAAGCTTCTACGCACTATAAAAATGAAAACATAACCGTGTGGGTAGCACGTGCACTACCAATAGTTAGGAAAACAGCAGCACCCCTCGCGAGCTTCGCACCGCGAATAGGGGCTAGAGCGTGCACTTGGTGTCTATTCTTAGGGGGTGTGCGTATACGTGCGCGTAGTGCGCACCACCCCGGTCAAACAAGAGCCTTCATAGTACGCGTACTAAGGCTCTTGCTTGAGGGCTTTTTGGAACACAGTGATGTGATTGGCCTAAGCCATTTCGGAGCACCTTTCGGAGCAGCCAAAACAATGTTTCGGAGCAGCAAAACTGGCTTTTGGAGCAGATAGTTTTAGGAAAATAAAAATATTTGTTTTAAGTGCTGTTTAAACGAAGGGCACTTTGTATTCTGATGTGACGTGTTGTGATGGAACTCGCTGCTTGTGTTTTCACTGCCGAGACATCCCCCAAGCGCACAGTGCTGTACGCGTTGCCGAGCAATTTCGAAAAACCGCTTGCCACCCTTTTACTGAAGTACCAGATTTTCGTCAAAAGTAAGCAAACGTAAAGCAATGAATTGCAAGGTCCCGGCTGATGCCTCTGTCGTGCAGTCATGTTCGCATGCACGTGACGGCAACTTCAGCAGGCTTGCAGTTGCGCGTGCTTCGTCGTGCGAGCGGAGACGTCCTGTTCGATCGAAACCCCGCTCCGTCCCCAACTGATTCCAAAAATTGTATGCAAAATGTAACAGTCGAGCAACGACAAAAAACAGTCCAGCGGCGCGTGCTTGTCAGGCCTCAAATAAGGACAAACTAAACACGCACACACGCACGCACGCACAGACACACACACACACACACACACACACACACACACACACACACACACACACACACACACACACACCACAACACACACAAAAGAGCCTGAGTGCATCGATGCAAGACATCGCGAGCCAGGGTCAAAAAGTTCTTGGAGCGCTTTGTGCAACGACTGAACTCAAGACAAACAAGCCCGCTGTGCGGGTTCAGCGTGCGGACATTGCCTTATTTGCTTTAGCTCACTTCTCTTCACCAACTTTCTTTCGCCGCAGATTTTTCACGTACCGGAGTCCCTCTCGAAAAAAAGCCCACCGAGAGAAACCTAGGTAATCAATACTTCGACACAGCAGTCTTTGAGCTAGAGGGATTTTTGTAGTAACGTATGATTTAAATAAGAACAGGAATGTTGATGAACACGCGGCCGAACTTACTTTAATTTTTAAAAGCGCCATATCTGCAGCGACGTGGGGACGGCAACACCCGACGTCGCGCGACCACGGTGACTGGAAGCGGAAGGTAGGGGACCAAACATAGTTTTTCCACGGCCGTTGCTTTCAGGAGCGAGTGCTTCAGCTCACAAAGTAACTCCCGCCACGCAAAAACGTGGTTTGGTTTCCTAGCATGACGGCATGTCTGGTACCAGGTACGCTAGCGTCGGAGCGTCCGCACACACCCGCGTCTATCGTTGAAAATATTTAAAATAAAAAAGACGCGAGACGGGACCCACGAGACGATGAAAGCGCGAAACGCGGGACGGCGGTAAAACCATGCAGGACCGGATGGACAATTGATGCAGGGAACTTTGTGTCGGGCGGCCGCTTGCGCCACATAACACACGCGTGCTCAATTACGGAACTCAGTTTAGTTTCGGTATTGAAAGGCGACCGAGATTGGTTTCTTGGCGCAGGCTTGGCGCAGATTACCCATATTTCGGCAAAATGTAGCAGGATGTAGCAGGGTTAGTCCCTTGGCGCAGTTTGGTGCAATTGGCGCAGCAATCACATCACTGGGAACACCAAAGTGGCGCGGGAACAACAACTGCGGGCGCAGCTGCAAACAAAGCGCAGGGCCCGTGTCAAAAAGCCAGTGGCCATTACACAGCGGCCGACCGGCAGTTCAAGCACCATCTCACGGGCAGTCCGTTCGGTGCGTTGTGTAAAGGGGTATGCAAACTGGCGGCGTGGTCCGTGAACGGCTCATTGCTTTATCGAAAAAGCTGGACTCTCTTTTTGTTTTTCTGTGTGAACACGACAGAGAGCCGTTGCCAGCCGTGGTGAGCCGGAGAGGAGAAAGCGATGTGACTGGCCCAATCTCTTGTCCACGTGCTCGGTGCCTTTCGCTGCGTTTAGGAGTCACGGCCGGTCGCCCCGCCGCGACCTTGTGCAAGCCTTGTCGAACAAAGCCTTCACCTCCTCTCCATCCGCTCGTGAACGTGATTGGTAGCATCCAGAGGTTTCGTCATGGAACACGTCACGGGGCGGGACCCCGTAGCTTGCCGGGACGTGTCGCGGCGAGGAATAAAGTCTCCCCGGCTTTGCAGTGAACTTTCTCCGGCTCGCCACGGCCACGACACCAATTCGCATACGCCTTAAAGGCCGACGTACACTTCGCGCTTTCCACTTTTGCCCACCTCCTTTCCTATATCCTCTCCACTTTTTGCCTTGTCCCAGATTGGCTCCCCTCGCAGTTTAAGAGAGGTAAGCGCTAAGAGGATTATCTTCCCTCCAGAAAACCGAGGTTGTACGTCGGCCTTTAAAGGTATACTGCAGCGAAATGTCGGCGCTTATTTCTTGGTCTATGCGTCTTCAAGGGAGCAGTGTCACATCGGACACACCAATCTCTTGTTGAAAAAGACACCAAAAGAAATCTTAATATGCATTAAACAATTACCAAAAGGACTCGTTTGTAATGCCCGCCTAGGAACCTTGACAGGTAGTGACGATGCGTGTCTCGATTGAACCTGACGTCATCCAGCCAGCTCTCTGGTCACAACAAGAGAAGAGGAGGAGGAGGAACTCCCCTCTCACCGGGACTCTCTTTTCTGTGTCCCACCCTTTTGAAAAATCTTATTTGTATGTGAAATTTCTGTGTCCATTAAACACATATGAATCATACAAGATATATAAGAACATATAAAACCATATAAGCACTATATAAGAAATATTTAAGAACATATAAGAAACTTGTGAGAAGTTTCTTATATGATTCATATCTGTTTATTGGACACAAGAAATTTCTCATACAAATGGCCTTTTCACTAACGTCGCTATTGTCCCTCTAGAAGATTATAGACCTTTTCATCTCAGTAGTTACCCGACCGGCGGGCAGAGGGCGCTGACGCACTCGGCGCCATTGGTTGGCTTCAGTTTGGTTGGTTTCGGTTTCAGCGCGCTCTCGGCTGTGTTGGTGTGTTATGTCATTCTCGCCTAATTTCGTAATACAAATGTGCCCGCTATAGCACACAACTAATAAAACTGTGGTACTGAGCCAATTCGAGAACCACGAAGTGGTTTCGAGTCATATTCACGGACCTTTTTACGAACGCTTTACGATGCATCTGGTGATGTTCGTCGCTAATTTCGGTCAGGTTCGGCGGCGTAACGACTGTGATGCACAAGGAGGATTCTATCGTCTACGACCTGACCCACTGACCCTAGTTTCCAAAAAAAAAAAAAACTAATGAAGAGACTAATGAGTAGATATATAGTCAAAATGCAGGTCCACAACCTGATTAAAAACCTCCTAAATCGCGAAAAACACACGAAGTCGCAAGTTCACTAACTGATTTTCGCGGACACCAACTTTCTGTGGACTTTAGAAACTCGAAATGTCTCCTATATTACGCAGATATTCTAAGAAATAAGTGATATTGTCTCGGGCTGTTTTCTTTAAAAAAAAAATAAGTACTCGAGATACATTTCGATGGTCCGCGTCCTAGGTCGGGTGGGAAATTCATTTAGCTATTGACCTTGCTAAAGTACTTATTAACAGCATTTAACAACGTTGGCGTTAGAAAATGAACTATTTGTTTTACTGACATTTGATAACGACGTGCTTGGCACATAAGATAAGTGAGGCCCATCAATTGAAATCTGAAATGTTGTCTTTGTACAAACTTTGCCAAATAAAATTAAGTGTACGAGAGAAGTGATCTCTCGTATGTTTGGTTGAAGTCGAATGCTAGGCACAACTTCATGAACCTTCATGACAGATCTCCATGCAAACTGATGCGATTTAAAATCAACAACCCTGAACTTGGGTGATTTCTATGCAGATGGCTTCTTTTCGGCATCACATAATGCGAGCCCTAGGCACTCTCAAGCTGCCTGTGACAGATTATTTCACAGGGGTCTTTGTGTTTAAAATAAATAAAATTCATTAATTAAATTTTCTATAAAAATGTTAACACCCTTTAATGACTGCAGATATGTGACCGAGCATAGTGTACAGTTTCTCTAAATTCATAAATAAACAAATCAAGCAAACGTTTCTATTGCAAAAACGATTTAAGACCGTCAGATTCAGGTGTAGTGTCGTGAACAAACAAATCGCCCGATGTGGACGTTACCATTATCCCAAACATCAAATAAAATGTGAGTTAAACGTTCGTTACCTGTATATATTATATGTCCTATATAATCAAAAACAAGTATTTTAAATTTGTTATGCAGGCAAGGACGGACGCTTTCAGGAAACACACATAGCTTCATATGCTGCGTAGTATTTTGGTCACATTCCTTAAGATTCTAAATGCGCGATTATACATATACATTGCACTATACTTTTTTTCGAATACTCCGCCACTATCACAGTGTAAATTTAAGTTGTCATAAATAATTGGGCTCAATATGCGCCAGGCCTGACGCTGATTTCTGTATCTCCTCCCTCCTCACGCGTGTCCGGTACGCCGACAGTGAAAATAGTCAAAATCTGTTACAAAATTAACTGCATATGTAGTCGTGCACATAATGATGGCATGCAATCAAGTTGTAAATGTAAACATCGGGCGGCAGTTTACAATAAGGCGAGAAATGCGTTGAAACGCGACGAAAAATGCGAATGCCGCACCTTCGCCAAGGCGCGGAGGGGAGAGTGGAGCGACGAGTTGAAGCCACCTTATGGCGGCCGCGTCACGTGATTCCAAGATGGCAGCGCCCATGCGACGGAGGCCGAAAAGGTCTATAGAAGATTAACCCGTCACTCAAACTATTCGTACAAAAGCAGCTCTGCGGTTAGTTGCGGTGGCCCGATCACTGGCGTGCTTCGGCTGCTTCGGCCGCTTCGGTGGCTGGAACGGCTGGGGCATCCTGTCGACGTCAGCCTCGCCGCAGCTTTGCTCGTCCCGAGACAGTCTACGTCACGATTGCGCCGGATGTCACGTGCTCTCCGCTGGCTGCTCTCCGAGCGCTTGCCAGAGTGGGCCGTTTATAACGAAAAACACAACCATCAAGTTTGAAATACACAGGTGCGATTGTCATTTACGGATATTTCGGACCATATTCAGCCTGTTTCTGAATACGAAGCGTATATTTCAAATTTCGTTTCTATCCCAGTCATTCTCTCTTAAGAAGAGGGGAGGGAGACGATATACGAAACTGCTTGGTGGTCTGGCAGCATTGTGCACGCGGCCATCTTGGTAGCGTCAAGTATCTTGAATTTCGGTTTCTCAGCGTTTCCAGGGTATAGACGCTCTGCCACTAAGAGCGATTCGGAAACTTTATTGTTTTCTGACTTCCGATCACCCAACATGGACAAAGCACTATGCCGTCATGCCTTTCATCTCTGAGGACACCTGGGCCCGTTTGCTCGAAGCGCTAACCGCGGCTAAAGTTAGCCGCAGTACCTAGGAGAGGGATTTTGAAATCACGTGAATGGGTCGGTAGGGATGCGGCGAAACATGGCGGTGCCCCGGTCAGTGAGCGCCGCTCGCTTTAAAACTAATGTCGTAGCTGCAATATCGGGCGCTTTAGTCAGCAACGAATGTTGCAGGAGGCTTTCGCTTTGCCTTACCTCACTTAAATCGCAAAGCATGTCCTAAGCCTAAATGAACGCGATAATTGTCGGCATGGCAACGTCTTTGAAAAGTGGATTGCTTTGACTCAATCGGCCGGGTATTGATAACACACAAAAGCACCGAGGCGCATGCTACGAGTGTTGTTACACGCGTTGCACATGCTGGCGTCTGCAGTAGTAATTGTTCTAAAGCAAAAAGTCTAAAACAAATTTTGCCTTGCACGCGCGCTTGTCAAAGCCTTATGATTATTTACTTCGAATCTTTTATAAGAGCAAGGCCAGAGCGCGTGGACCATAGAATTACACTTCCAGCGTTCTCCTCGATGCCTCTATTCTATTCTACATGGAACTCGACAACCACAATTGTAACAGAAAGAAACGACCACAAGCGCCTGCTGAAAGAGTCGATCGCGATAACGAAGCATGGGAATGCAGTGAACAAGCCCACTTTGTCTTTAGATGCGGAATGGAAGTGATTTCTAAATCTCTAGTGGTATTGTTAACATAATTTTTTTTCTTTGTGTAGTCTTATAGCTGACTCCCTCAGTGAAAGGTCCAGTGCAATCTGTGGTTTCCCTGTTTTTTTTGTGAATAATGTGTCATTTTTGGTGACGTCAGTCGTTTCGTTTGTTTGACCCCACTGTTAGAGGTCCGGTGTCGTGTCTTTTGTGGAGAGAGGTGGTGTGAAGAAGGGTTCTCCTTCCTTCCTTCCTTTTTCAACCCTATATAAAGGGTCCTGTCCTCAATAAAGGTTTAGCTGTGTTTGAGACGCTCTCCTCCTCCTTGTCGTCGTCTGTCATTATCTCAGTCTCGGGTTTTTCACTAAAATGCTGCATAAACTTTATTACCATAATTCTATACTACGCGGAACACTAATACATATCTCGTTCATTTTATGTTTCCTCTCGTCTTGATCATGAGTATAAAGTGGGCAATCCAAGTTCTATCACGACAACGTTTTATTCATCTTTCGTTCCTCGGAGTAGCTCTTTCTTGCTGCTCACCCCCTCTGTAATGCCGTCGGGCCTTGAGGGTACAATAAATTAAATGACATAAAAGATTGTGTTCATTTTAATAGGCCGCAGTCATCCTTCACAGTCTCGATAAGGAGGTAGCGCCCGGCTCTCGACTTCGTCGTCTGCGTCGCTGTCCGGCGTTGACCATGGCACGTTTTTTGGCCCTATTTTTTACAGAACGGGAGCTATGCTTTGTAACTTTACAGAATAAAACCGACCTGTGAAATACATCTTTGACGCAAAGTTTAGATTGCTACGTGCAGGCGCCGATTTTTACGCCCCATTTTAGATCGAGCCTGGTTGTTACGAAACTATGATACACAAAACATACATTAAAGTTCCCGTCTAACCATCAAATCATGCACGAAAAGAAAAAACAAATGCAAATAAAAGTCCAACCAACAACAGCAAAAAAAAAAAAAATCATATTCGATTTTAAAATAGCCATATTTTATATACAAACTTCGTAAAAAAAGTATCAGTTTGAAATGATGTGAGGGTGGAGCTGTTAATAACTGTATAATCAAGTTGATTCCATCCTTTTACGGCTAAAGCAGTGATGGAAGCGGCATTTGACGTTTTGGAGCAGGTTCTGTAGCAGGCAAAATATTCGTTTGTAGCAGCCACTGTCACTTTTGGAGCAGATGCCAAAATCTGTTAGCATATCACTTGAAAACAATTTTTTGATTGCATCGCTAAATGAGTTTATATTTGATAATGTCTGAGGGTTTCTCTTTGATACTGGAGCATATTACTCATCACCCTTTGTATTAAGAACAAATAGAGCGCAAAAGGTACACAGAGCTTTCTTTTTAGAAATAAGGCTCTGGTGAGAGTAGGTTCCATTTACAATGGGTACTAAACAAATTGATCAGAAATGAATCATACTTCAGTTGGGATAAAGCCTCCCTCCCCTCCCACTTTTAACCCAAATAAATTATTTATCCTGTATGCATAATTTCTTTAAAATGCCACCAATGTGACTACTGCGTGGTGCACGTTAAAGACCCTAGGCTAGCGGTTGCACCGCACTGGCTAAATTGCTCATCTACAACTGAGACACCAGACGCCCCCCGAGGCAATTAACTTCAGGCGGTACAAACATACACACAACAATTTGCTTCGAATCGCCACCAAAAAACCAACATAATCGCAAACACGTCTATCAGTAAAATGCACCTACCAAATTCTATCGTTACCAAACTCAAGACTTGAATATTATAAACTGGGGAAACAACCACCCGCAAATATTATGACAACCTACTGTTGCGCTTACATTTATTCAAATACAGCACCGCAAATTTCTTTCTCTTTCTTTCTCGAAGCAGCATTCAAAAACGAGATCATATAGTCGAAACCAAAGGATGTGGACTTGCAATAGTACTGAGCATAATTTACAGGTATATCGTGCTAAACCAGACGCTCACCCATGTCAGCCGCTACTCCTAGCACTCCGGTGCAAGGCGGTGAAGCTCGACGCGCGTGGGCTGGGGAGAGGTGCCACAGAAGCATACGGCAGAGGTAATCAAGTACTCTCACCAGGAGTTCAGGAGCCTGGTTCTGTCTTATGGCAGTAGCCGCTATCCTACTATTTTGCAATGCTTTGTCGCGACTTTCGGCTCTTCACATCGCCGACGTTGTTTAAAAGTTTAAATGATGTCGGTGATCAAGCCGCCAGTGCATCAACCGGCCAGCACAGTGGACGGGCAATGTTAAAACTTCGTTTCACCCTAATTTAAAGCGCAGTCGGACACTACGAGCCAATGGGATCAACCAAAGAACGCCAAAGCGCGACATAGAGATATTCGACAATCTTCCTGTAATTGTACTTTCATCGATTAAACCAATCAAACGCAGCGAATGTCTCGTGACTTGCGCTTTTACTATGTGTGTTCGTGTTGTACGTGTTCGAGCCTTCGACTATGCTCTGACCTAAGATGAAACAACGTATACGGTGAGTAGAGACGCTGTGAAATACATATTTCTATCGTTTTTCTTTCTTCCTACTCCTTTGAATATTAGGGTCAGCCAAGAAAAAAATATATCAATATTTTGTTTTGCCCATCTCGGCGCAGGTGTGGCGCAATTCTTAGCCAAAATGGCACCTTGGCCCAAGAAGTAGCAGACTTTCGCTCAAGGCGCAATTTGGCGCAAATGGCGCAGCACTGCCATCACTGCTAAAGGGAAGAGTACTGGAAACAATCATCAAGAATATTCAGATAGTTTTGTTGTGTTTGTGCCTAGTATCAGAAAACGGAAATGAAGGTGTTCTAAATGCTATGCACTAGAATGTCATTAAAAAATGCAGAGACAGCGATTTTTTTTTTTTAATCTCTTTTCTGCGGTTCGGCGTTCATTCGGGACTTTACGCTTAATTCACAATTTTTAAAGAAGCGCGAGGCTGAAGACACAGGAGTTTCAAATGACCAATGCTTTATTAAGCTTTATTAGGGATGGCCTTGCACAACAAAAAATAATACACATGCACCAGCTGTACATCTGGCCCATAAATACCATACACACCCTAACAACCTTGGTCTTACACAAAGGAAGCAGCATTATTTACATCGACGAAAGAATAAACTATTCGCGAACTTCTTACTCTCCTCGTGTACAACACGATTTGCGAAACCCCGACGACACGCACAGCACTCCGAAACTGACTATAAATGTGAAACAATCACGCCACTACCGAATCAAAGAAATGGTCAAGATCTTTCCAACACACGAGCAAAAATATCTACAATTTATCGAAATGAACGGAAGACTCTCCATCTTACCTCCCGATACAAATCACGTCAGAGACGTTGCAGAATCTGCACAGACCGACAGGACCAACTTTCAGTGTCCAGAAAAGGCATGGCATTGGCACGATGCAAGAATCGAATCCTTAGTGTTAGCTGCTATATTTCTATGTGCACCCTGAGATCGTGACAGCGAGATAAATTTGAAATCATCTCAGCCATTGTATTTCACATTTGGGGCTTTATGGAAAGCTCAACAGTCAATTTATCATTACTAATAGCACGTCTGGAGCCAATCAGCGATTCTGCAGCATTGCTCTTCCGACTTGTGGTATCTCTCTCATTCACACTCTCTGCGTTCCTCGAGACAATGCTTCTTCTTTTCAAAAGTGCGTGCCGTCTAGTAGCCGCAGCGCCAAGTATCCGAAAGTCCACCATTATGTGGGCACGCGCTTTGACCACGTATTGAACATGAGGGCTGCATGAGCACTCGGCGTCAACTTGACTCGACTCGTATCAAGAACGAGCGCCGCGTCAACGTTCGGCGAAGACTCGGATCCTACCACACGCTTCGTGTCCCAGAAATGGCGACAGCCAATGTTGCTCGATGGAGTTTCGAAAAGGGTATGTTTACATTGTTTACTTAACGAATCCAACAGGACGTAGGTAGCTCGCTTGCACCCAGAGGGTACACCTATCGTGGCAACACCTTCACACTTAATAGATCTCGAAGGCCAGTTTGGATACGCCGCCACTGCTGCAATGCATTGAGATAACTTCAGTCTTCCTACATGTGAGACAACCTTGCTGCCGCTCTGCACATACAGAGGCAGCAGAGCACATACTCTAGTCTCGAACACTGCCGCCAGCCTTTCGTGGACCAAACCTATAACAGTTTCCCACATGCGCCAAACGCCTGGCGAGGTCGGTCCATTCAGAAAACAGTCCATTGTGCGTACGAATCGAGCCCATAACAATGTGCCTTTCATGCCAAGTAGTCACATTATGCCCCAGTTGTGTGCAGCAGTGTAGGAGGGATGTGGCTCGGAGCATTAAACCTCGTGTCTTTGATGGCACTCGAGATTATGCAGGGTGCACTGTTCACGCACGAGACAAACACCCTCGAGCCCGAGTCACCCACCGAGCCACATGGTACTTCTATGATAGAGATCTCCAGGATGTCTCACTCTTATTGGAGCCAAAAATAATCTACTCAATTTAAGGGGAGTCACTGGTCTTTAAGAGAAATAGTATATAGGAGACTAGCAAAAACATTTTATTTTATTTTCCATTTTGCAGTATAGTTACGAAGTGTACATCTATTTAGTTACGTTAATTCAAAGTTATGTGAGCAAGCTGCTTACAAGCACATCTTTAAAGGGACACTGACAGGGTATTTATGCTCGCCGAGGTTTTTAGTTGTACATGACATATGAGAGCCTAACTACCCAGAACACAATTTGCAGCTCGAAATTCGTTTTCTTTCCGCCCGAAAAGGACCGATCGAGAACTGGTCGGTTTGAGTCACGCTCACTCTCTTCTTTGTGGTCACGTGCCGTTTCCCTTTGGCTTAGACACAACCACCAAATATAATCAAGGCTGTGGGTCATCGAAAATACACTCACTATTAAAAATAGAAAAAAAACTAAGCCCAGTTTTTGTAGCTTCTAAAAAATTGCAAGTTGATAAAAAAAAAAAAGTTGCCCAGCCACGGGATTTTTGGCAACTCTCTCCTCAATATTTCTTCTTCCCCTCCAGTCCACTTTCGGTATCGGTTTTGAGCAGTTACTGATTTTTTACTTTATTAAAAATATATGCGACGCTGTAGCGAAATATTCACTGAGTAGTCTTCTGACACCATAATAAATTGCCGTACAAAAAATTTTAACATTTTTTTGGACATTGTCAGTGTTCCTTTAAAAAGTTTGCTTTCTCAAATTTTTGCCAATGTATCTTTGGAAGTAGAACATGTATCTAGTGCAACAAGAGTTCTGAAAAAAATAAAAATGATAAGACTTTCTAAATGTAAAAATTAAAAAATGATTCATTTTAAGCTATGAGCTGAGAACATTTTTACACTAATAATTTTTTAGAATGGTGCAAAAACTAATTAGTTTTGCTGCACACTTTCGTAGTACCGTCTGCGGAACATGCCGAGGTACTTTAGGAAATAAGTTAATTAAAATTGATGGGGTATTGTAAAAAAGTTGGGCAGAAGCATTTCCAATAAAGTTGAAATCTTCTTGAAAGTTGTAATAAATAGGAAAAAAGGTTAGCGTATTTGGGCTCGGCACCCAAAAGTACAGTATGTACGACGTTTTCATTTCAATCAGACGAGAAGCAACAGCAAAATGTTCAAGACCAATGCCTCCCCTTCAACTCTCGGGAGCAATAACGGCCAACAACAGTTTCTCTTAGGATATCCTCTTTCGCTGAAATCGGTATAGTAATTTGTACAAAATTGCACATAATCTGTAAAGCAATGTGATCCTCATAGCTTCCATTATCAAGGCCGTCTGGGCAAAGAGCAACAGTAAGATACCTGGAACACATCCAACACTGGTGCGTTTAACGTCCTACTACCGCTCACTTATCAAAAGTGGCACCAAAGTGGCAACCAATCACGTCACGGGGGTCGGCACATCATGCTGTCGGATGTCGCGATCCTGGCGGCTAGTGGCAGAAGTTCCAGAAAGAAAATAAGAGCAAATGCAAGTGTCACCGTCGCCGCAGCAGTCCCAGCTCTTGCTTGCTGAAGCTGCCGTGAGCTGTCGCGCCAGAGAACGACCCACAGCACGGCAGCCGTCTGCCGTTTCCACCTCCGCAGCTGACCACCGACAGAATCGCAGTAGGCAACAGCGTGACACATCCGTGATGTCATCGGGAGGAAATCGAGCGACCACAAAAACGAGGACGAAGTAAGCAGATTGGTCGGAGACGCATTCCAGGCATTCCAGCGGTAATTACCGCTGCGTCCCTCTGGTTCTTTTGCGCACGTCCGCCCGACCAGACGACTTTCCAAAGAGCCCGCAATCGAGCAAACAGAGACTAGCAAGGGTCGGGAAAAACGCCCTTATCGATATCCTTTGGATACGACCTGAACGACAGTAAACTAACACACTTCAACGTCTGAACGACCTACCTGCAAAGCAGAGTGCTAATGCACCAATCTCGTTCATACGCATACGACGTGGGAGCGGATATCGTCTATTTTCCAAAATCTCGCTCGGATGAACCCGTTTCGCTCCGGCAAGTAACGGCGTGCGATAGCACAGGTATGAGATGTTTCTTCCGGAGCACTATCGGTTAACAATATGCCCGTCCAGGCATCTGAAACTGATGGATGGGTGGACGTAAAGTGATCGAATCGGCTGAATCAGCTGTCAGATTGTGCCGCCTACATTTGCAACAACTTGCGTCGTAAGTCGGCGGTGAAATGGTCGACACCTTTGGCAACGGCCGAGCCTTTGGGTGTATCACGATTTCTTTTTTCTTGCACGACATCCGAGACTTCTTGAAGCCGAAGCGGGACTAAACAAGTTTCCGTCAACATTGAGAACAAACTTAACCGAAATTCTTGCGACAAATACGCAAAGAAAACTAAAAAACGCACACAACCAAATACGAGGGCAGGTATGAAGAGAGCAATAGATTTTTGCACACGGGAACCAAGAGAGGAGCCATTTCCTTCCTGCCAGAAATTTTACTCCATCTTAAACTTCTTCAATTTTGAATCCCGTCCACACGCAAGCAATACGCGCCTATAAACTACTACTGTTACGCGTTCGAGCCTTCCTACTGTCCAGAATCAGTTTTCCTGCACCTGGAGCAAGCCAAAATCGGGTTCGGCGCACTTTTAGAAGCTGACCGCACAGCAGAAATGAAGCCAGTGATGCAGAGGTCTTTGCACTACCCCAGTCTTGCACTCCAGCTTAGGGAATTTAACTGAGAAGCACACACCGAGAATGATGCGAGCCTCCTCGTGTTTGTACCACCGGCAAAGCGCTCCGCTCTCGGGTCGGTGTGGTGGACGTCACGAGCACTACTCGAATCCGGCGCCGACCGTCGGATTGCAGGCAGCGTCGGAGCAGCGGAGCGCCCAGAGACGCCCAGTGTTCCGCACTCACACCCCACGCGGCGTTCGGAGCACTCCCTCTGCTTTGTCCGGAATGAGCGGGAAGAGTACAGTCCACAATTTGCACGGGCAGAAACGAGCGTCAGTAACTCTACTCAGCCAGTCGTCTGCAAGGGGCGCGAGATGCTGTTGTTGGTGGTCATGGCACAGATCTCCCACCTGCAACGGACCGAAAAGGACCAATGGAGGAAAAGTCGAAAGCACAGTTGCATCCCTCAATTCCCCAAACGACAACATCCTCTCAAGTTTCTCCGACTAGCTGGCTGCAACGAATGCGAAAGGAACTCCCAGGAATGTTCGATGAAACAACAAAATCTTTAGTTACACACATTTTACTACTTCTATAAAATAATGGCTGTAATTGTAGCACCAAACAAATAGCTGCATCCTTTAGTTCCACAACTGGTAGTATAATTTCCCCAAATGCTTGAGTGGAATAAATAGAATGTACCTACCCAGGAAGGATTGATTAAAAATATGTCAAATTGCTGGGCAATTGTGTTACACATGTGAAATGCTTTAGCATCATGTGAATCAGGTCACGTGATGCCAGTTTTCTTGCTAAATTTAGCGGGGAAACTGAATTGGTGTGTAGGTCATGTGACGTTAATGTTCCCGCTAAATTTAGTGGATAAATTGATGTCACATGACCTATACACCAATTCAACTTACCCGCTAAATTTAGTGGAGAAACTGAATTGGTGTGTAGGTCTGCGACGTCTCATAATGCAACACTGCGCACGTTGCATTATGGGACGTCAAAGGCCACGGCTTCACGAAATGCGGCTTCACGAAATCTGGGGCAACTAGTCAAAAATGTAGCACATTAAAATTAAATATTAAGTTATACTGTACGGAGTTTTACTACTTTTATTAAAAAAAAGCGGCAGTACCAGTAGTCAACTCCAGCATATCAGTACTGCAGTCATATCCCTTCTACAGTGATCTCGGCTTTTTCTTTGACTATTAGTGTGTCAATCAGTATTGAGGTGCCGATTGAAAAACCTTATCAGGGGCTTCCACAACCTCGCTTCACTATATCTTGGATGTGTGGGATAGTGGTTTTAATCAAATAGCAGTGCTATCCTTAGTTCCAACACTTGGCTCATTCGATGTACAGCTGCACCAGCCTGCACCAGTGCAGCGAAGTGTAGCTTGGGACAGAAAAATGCGAGGCAGTGACATCCGGTATGTGTTTTGAGATAGGTTGCACTCGTAAGTCGAGCACGGCAGTGTGCACCAAATGCAGCTGATGCAGGAGGTGCAGGTAGATCCAAAGAGCCCACTATAAAGAAAACTGGCGATTGTGGCTTTACCCCAAACTGCGAAGAGCACAAATGATGAATGTTGCAGTGCTATTTGACACAAGCCACTATTCACACACGCCTACAATAACCCCACCTTTACTATGATCTCCCAAAATACAGTGTCTATCATCTCTCTCTCTCTCTCTCTCTACTATGCTGATATACACAGAAACCTTCACAAAGTTAAGTTGGCTTTCTTTACATATATATTAACGCGTAGCGTTAAGAAGCTCGTGTCGCAGCAAAGTCGGCGTCGGTGGCATTGTGACGGGAAACTCCCGATTAGGCGATAGGGTCATGACGTCGCAGCCACATGACCTCGCGTGGGAATTTCAAACAACCCACAGCGCTCACATGAAACTTGACGTCACGCGTGAAATGAAAGTGATTAAAAAACATGACATCTAATGCGAATCAAAGGTTGCCGCATGCCTCAAAATGATTTCACTTTATAAAGTATTTCCTTTGCCTTAAAGAAAAATTTGAAGAATTTTAGGCGGGATTCGAACCCACGACCCTTTGGCTGCGAGCCAGACACGCTACTGACTGGGCCATGTCCGCCGCACTTCGTGCTCACTGGCAAGAAGAGCATAAGAAGCGAATCAGAAGGCGATGCGAACGGGACCCGATAACGCTATCACGTTCCTCTCTTAAAGGTGAAGCTTGAGCGTCCTCCAAGTTTTTGAATATGCCCGAAGCTTCCTTACATGCAGGATCGAGTACCTGTGCCACGATTACAGGCTCGCCACAAGTTTGCTTTACGAAGCAGAGCAATGCCATGATAAGCTCGCGATGCTGACAGTCAAGGAACCGAAGTGCGCGGGGGCAAATGGTGTTTTCTTCGGCCTGAAAAGCAACCATAGGCTTGCAGGGAAGCATCGGGGACTTGCCGC
Organism: Ixodes persulcatus; assembly: GCA_013358835.2. Classification (NCBI taxonomy): domain Eukaryota; kingdom Metazoa; phylum Arthropoda; class Arachnida; order Ixodida; family Ixodidae; genus Ixodes; species Ixodes persulcatus. The sequence continues at coordinate 288,144 of JABSTQ010010549.1, forward strand.
ACCGATCGGTCTGCCGCAGATCTGTCCTCATCGCCAAAGCTCCGTCGCGAGGATACCAAAGGCTAGCGAGTTGGGTAACAATGCCCACTTGCGACCACTTTGACACCCTAAAGTGAAAAGCAGCCGGGAGTCACTAACCGCAAAATCTCTCACTGAAACGATCGCCGGGAGGGAGCCTTCTCTACCGGGAAAGACCAAACCCGGGCAGACAATGCCATTATGTTGGAGAATGACGCTACCGCTCCAGTCCACTTGCCTGATATCCTGAGGAAGGTTACTGACATCGAGACGGGAGTTGATCACAGCCAGGAGGCAGAGGGTCTTTAACGTCGGCGCTGCGGGAGGAAAGCATTGCAAGAGTGACTCCAAGAGGAATAAAAAGCCAAAATTTATGCGTAATTAAAAGGGGGCTCTTTTAAAACTCTCTTTTTCTAAGCCCCAAATTCAAAAGCTACGTGGAGCAGTAGATACCGTATTTACTCGCAAAATGAATGCACTCGCGTAATGAACGCACCCCCCAAGTCGGCTCTCAAAATTTTGACTTTTTTTTCACTCGCGTATTAAACGCACCCCCAACTCGGACGTCAAAATTTTGACTCCCCTCCCCCCACGCGCGCGAAATGAACACACTTTTCTATCCTTGTGCAGCGAGGTTGCGAATGCATGGGCAGCGTGGGCGAACAAAACGCCTTGCAAAAGGCGTTAAAAAATAAAAAAAGATCCAGCGGAAGCAACAAAAAAAAACATGAAGAGGAGCTTTTTTTTTTTTTTAGCACAGCGCAGTCTGGACTTTGGGTCGCACGCTGCGCGCAAGGAGATAAAGGCCCATACGCACATTCGCGTTTGAGAGCAGTGCGTTCTGTAGCAGCAAGCGGACGCGTTGCGTTGCGAAGAACGCTTGCGCCAAACTTGTACGCACAGTTGTGTTGACACGCAGTCAACCGCAGTCAACAGCCAATAAGAACGCGCTATCGTCGCTAGCGGCTCACCAATAGTAAGCCAAATCCAAGGCAACATGGCGGCGCACAGCGACAGCGTCGAAGTGTTCAATCTTGGGACAATCCCGCTGGCTTCCCCGACGTTTTGTAAAGCTTGACCAATCGCAGCCTTGGAAAATACACTCCCCACCGCTCCCCAAAACGAAAAAGCAAGTTCTGCGAGCGGAGAACTGGATACGTCTCGCCGAGTCGGCCAAGTGGCGCGAGCAAACACGTCACCCTCCTCTCCTCTCTTGGCTTCCGATTGGTCGAACGCACCGAAACGCTTCGGAAAGTTGAGTGAGTCTCTACTCGCTTGCGTCGCGCTACGGAGCGTTGCGGGAAGGCGCGCGTCGCATCGCAAGCGATCGCTCCTGGCCGCAAGGACGCCGCAACGCACTCAAACGCGAGTGTGCGTATGGGCCTTAAGAAAGAGAAGCGGAGAAGCCCTTGCTTAAGCCAAACAAAACAGCTTGCAAAAGGCGGCAAAAAAAAAAAAAATCCACGGAACCAAGAAAAAAGAAAAAACATAAAGAGGAGCTTTTTTTTTTTCTTTTCTTTTTTTGCACAGCGCAGTTTGGTCTTGGGGTCGCACGTTGCGCGCAAGAAGATAAGAAAGAAAAGCGGAGAAGCCCTCGCCTAAGCAAAGCGCACATAATGAAGGCATCCTCCCCTCGCCTCCTCCTTGCACTTTGGAAAGAGAAGCGAGAAGCCCTCGAAATGAACGCACCTTTCTATCCTGGTGCAGCGAGGTCGCGAATGCATGGGCAGCGTGGGCAAACAAAACAACTTGCGAAAGGCGGGGAAAAAAAAAACACGGAAGCAAGAAAAAAAAAACATGGAGGAGCATTTTTTTTTTTTGCGCATCGCAGTTTGGTGTTGGAGTTGCGCGCCGCGCGCAAAGAGATAAGAAGTTACGTCGATTTTTCGGGATAAAAGGTCCGTTCATTATGCGAGTAAATACGGACGCAAAAATTTTACTTCGCGTAATGAACGCAACTCCCAACTTTGCATTGATTTTTTTGAAAAAAAAAGGTGTGTTCATTCTGCGAGTAAATATGGTACGTCGCTAAAACGGGAAGCAAGATGGCTCTCGTTACAGCAGGGCACAGTGCAATCTGCTCCGGCCGATTTGTTGCCGGTCCCTTTTGTCACCAGGAAACCTAGAGACTCGCAATCTGGCACAGTTTTCTCTACAAAAAAAAAAAATTGCAATTTTTTTGCTGTTTGTGGCATTTTAGGTGGGGGGTAGCCCTGCTCTAGGTCCTGCCCGGTGCTTACAAAACTAAGCATGTTTTCTGGGCTCTCATTGGTTGGAGAGATGACTGACGTCTGAAATGTTCATTGTAAAATTGTTTCTCCGTGCAGTAATAGTATTTATATCAACAATATTTTTGTGTTTGAGAAACAAAAAGTCTAGATAAAGTCATTATTGTTTTCAAAACCTATCCCGAGATTGCCTTTCCGCTTCGGCTTCAAAGGATAACAAACATGGCTGCCGGCGTGTGCAGCGTGCTCAACGAGCATAGCTCATGAGCTCGTTTATTGTTATGAGTGCAAGTCATTCTGCGTTCACCGTAGTGCTTGGAGGAAAATGTCCTCAACTGACCCAGCTTGCAGCGAACAACTGTCGCAAGTATGCGTCTTTGGAAGCGCTGTGCGGGTGCTATGGTTCGTAACGAGACTGGACTAAGCCTAGCGTCCCACGTCAACTATGTTGCTGGATCTGGCTTGATTTGTTCCTTTCAACGTCTAGGTGCTGAATAAAGACGTTGGTTCCCGTGAAAGCGGACCCGCGGCTCTGAATCGTGCAACAATTGTGATTGCAACCATGGTTTAATATTGAGAAGATATTTACACTGGTAAGAACTTTGCGAGCCATTTGGCTGGAGGCAATCGGGAGTTCGGCTCGAATACCAAGTTTGTCCACGTTCCCGTCATTTCGCTTTGAAAGGCAAGTAGCTCTCAAGTTTTGCAATGCATCTGGCCTGCCAAAGCAAATATTTTTAGGTCACGTTTTAATTCTGTGTCATGACGCTCTCTCACCTTGCTCGCGGATGTCATGAAAAAAAAAAAATAACAAGAACATAAAAGCTGAAATGACTGCATATTTATTTTGTTGCCTTTTTCAGTCCTCTTGGTTGCTTTTTACCACACATCTACGGATGCTGACAGACGCTTGTATTGGACCATTGCTCGCGCATGATGGAACGCTAGAACGCTGCTTGTATGGTTAAGACTTGCAAGCGTCGTAAACATTTCTAGATGGGGGTGGAATAACAGACGGACGAAGACGAAAACGGACACCTGACGCGCGGTGTTTGTGTCCGCATTCTACGGGCTTTGTAGACGACGATGGACGGTGGTGATATGGCAGAAGATGCCGGAGGCTGCTGCGCGTCTGCTCGCACGACTAGCAGGCGGTGTCAGACGCCAGGCTAGACGCAATGGATGTCGCGAGAGGGAGACGCTGGGCTTGTTAACGTGTTTAGCCAAGCAGCCAAGTCGATCCAGTAGTAATGGGCGGGCCCAGTGATCTGTGGGCTGGGCTTAGAGCGTGCCGTCACTTCCACGTAAATTGCATCTAACGATGTAAATATTGCGTAAAATTCTATTTTTATTTTGTGAAAAAATTACTAAAACAAATACGTATCCCATTAATGTACTTAAAAAAAAAAAAACTTTCTTTCATTTCAATGTTTCTTTAAGACAAGCCACGTTAAGATATTACCGAATGAAAACCCACAAGGATGGTTCACGCACTTGTGACTGCTAAAGACCATGTGCTTTAAAACCACTTGAGATATCGTACGACGAGGGAGCACACTGGCGCCATTTATCAAGCAGTCATGGAACACTCGGCATATCCGCATATTTCCCATTTTTTCGCGCGTCATTCTTTCTTTCTTGGATCAAAACACTTCTAGCAATGTTATAGACACCGTTTCTCATAGATAGTATGTACAATTGATCTTGCAAATAGTGCACAACCTTCACTCCAGAGAAGTGCAGTCCCTGGGTACTTCATAGAGAACGCCGGTCGTAAGCAAACGTAAGTGTGTGAACGAGCCTTCAGAGGCAGCCGATGCGATGACTCTGCACGCGAGAGGAGTATGCGGGCAGATTCCCTGGCCGCTGCAAACAAGCACCTGCGTCTACCACGCTTCAGCAGCGGCCCACTCTACGTGAATGAGGGAGACGCGGAAGGAAAACTAGCGGAGAGAACGAGCGCCAATCGGAGGAGTTCCAAAAAGGCTCACCGAAATCCAGCACATGAAGGTCCGAGTGATCCATCAGCGCCTGATCGTTCATGTCGAACTCCTGCAGCCGCTCGCGAACGCTCCCCTGGTTCGGGATCGGGCTGAAAAGTCGGGAAACCACCGCTGAGCTGAGCGTTGCAATACCAATTACAAAGCGTCGCAACGCTTTGTAATTATACAAGATAAAACCGACCTTTGTGATACACTTTTGACGAAGAGATTAGATTGCTACGGGCAGGGGCCAATTTTTACAGCCCATTTAAGATCGAGCCTGGTTATTTTAGACATCCTATATTTCTCCTGAGTGTTTCGCACTTCTATCATTCAATGTCGTTAAACTTCTAGTATCCAGAGTTTCCTCGTTACCATTATTGTACACAGTAATATCCTGAGTCATTGCCCACCCCACTTTTTGGGCAAACATTGATTTCCAAAAAAAACAAACAAAAAAACACAGAGTGAACGCCCACCCCTGCCAATAGCCCTTAGGCCCGTTTCAGATGGGGCAACTTTTCCAGCAATTTTGAGGTTGCTGGCGGGTTGTTCCCTAGCTTCCCCTGGATCGACACGAATTGCCGAGATCGGGTCCGGCTCGAAACGGACGAGCAACTCCAACAACTCGGAGACGTTTGAAGCGGCAGCAGCCAATCTGGGACGCAATATTTTCACGTGACACCCCTGTGGTGGAGATGATGACAGCTAAAGACTTGGTTCTGGTTTGAAATTGATCACTTTTGGAAATAAACCTTTTCAGAAATATGAGTTAGTATTCTCAACGCCGTTCAAAGATATAAGAACACGTTGCTTTTAGCGCGTAGCTGTGCATCTAAATAGTGCAAGAAAAATCAAATTGAATGATGATGATGGCAAGTCGTAGCAATTCGGTTGCTGCGTGTGAACGCGGCCGGCCCGTGTTGCTGGTGTTGCGACGTCAAGTTGCTGGGCGAAATTGCTCCGTCTGAAGCGGGCCTAAGCGGGCTCCGCAATCTGCAAACATTCATCCTACCCAAATGATGCGGCCGTAAACTTAACGGTTGAATGTCTGTGACATAGTAAAACGGAAGAAGACACTTCACTTTGTTTACACATTTTCTTCCCGATTTCCGCGAAGTCGGAGTACATTTCTGCAAAAAGAAAACAATGAAGATCACAAAACAAAACTTTGTTTCCCTACAAAAAAGTTTTCTGCTAAATTTGCCCGCTAAACTGCAGAAAAAATTCTCCGCTATTTTTAGCGGAAAAACTGTTCCCGCTAAATTCAGCAGAGAATTTTTTCCGCTAAACTTAGCGGGAAATTTTCGCTAAATTTCCAGCTAAATGGTAGAGAAGCATGAGAGGAGGGTACGGATGAGGAAAAGGGGCGTAGCCTCTTCTCCGTTGCTTTCCCTCCCCCTCCTCAAGAGCTGCGCTCTAATTCGGCATTACGGATAATTGTAAACGTCTTTCATTTTTTTTTAACTAACAAAGGGAACATAGCAGCTATAGAAACATGCTTTCACGGAACAAGCATGTGCACTCTGTGTAGGTCGGCGGTGCTCATCGCGCGTTTGCAAGCAATGGACTTCGCAATAGTAATATTCTTTCATGAGCACTTCTTGTACAAAAATGACAATTCGTTTTGTAGATACATACAAAAAAAAAGGGTTTTTTTTGTGCTTTTTTTATACTTTCTGTGTTTACCCACCGAGACCATGGCCCGTCCTACTTTTTTTACAAATTTCAGGAGGCAGGGGAGAGGGCCGTGACTTGGAATAATACAGTACACGCATATATATATATATAGCACGACATCTAGTATCACTACCCAGTTATAATTTTGTTTAGATACATGTATGTACGTGTATCTCGATTTCCCCAACTTTCTTGCTTTCCCCCTTCATGTAATGTGTTGCTGGATACCTTCGAGGTAAAATAAATTAAATGAAAAATGAAACCGTCAAGTCTAGGGCCAGCTAGCCTTTCCAGGCTACCTAGCTGAGCTGAGACGGACTAAACGACACTTCAAAAACGGCAAAGCTGATGAATGGTCGTCTCAAAGGGGAGCGAAGGAGCATCGAGAGCATGGATGGGGCAGGGATGAAACGGCTCACCTGGTGCCACCAAAGAGAAAGAGGCGATCCCCGACCATGCAGCAGCACTGGCGCCTCCTGGGACAGGGTCCTTCGCCCAGCACCTTCACCCGGCTCCACACAGAGCTCTCTGCACACGCATGCGCAGAGTAGGCTTAGGTACCCCTTTAGTGCCCTAGTCGCACGGGCACCCTTAACCGAAGTTACGCTTAGCCGCAGTTGCCGCACTATACTCTCGGACAGCCATTTCAGTAGAGGTGACAAGTGCATGTTCAAAGCTCTGCTGGGTGCCCAAGATGTGCAAGCGCTCGTGCACTCATAGCCTTGACTGCATAGCCAGAGAACATCGTCAAAGAGGATAGTGTAGAAACTGGGGTTTAAAGGAGCATTAATGTGCTTTTCGAGATCCCTAAAAAAAATGAAATTACATTCATGCTCGGCCGATTTGCACATTAAAAAGTGATCAAAGATCCCGACACTTACCGTTGGTGCAGAACGACAGATAGCGCTACCGAGCCTTGCTAAATATAGTCGAACGACGGACGGCACTTGTCAGCCTATCGCGAGCGATGGGTTCACTCGTCCACGTGGGAGCCCATCGCTTGCGAGTGGCTGACAAGCGCTGTCCGTCGTTCGACCTTATTCAGCAAGGTTCGGTAGCGGCATCTGTAGTTCTGCGCCAACGGTAAGTGTCGGGGTCTTTGATCACTTTTTTAATGTGCAAATTGGCCGGCATGAATGTAACTTTGGGTTTTTTATGACGCTTACGCTCGTAGATTGAGTTATGACCATAAACAATCTCAGAAAGCACTTTAGTGGCTCTTTAAGGCCGACCCGCAGAATCGTCTTCTGCTGGGCAATACTCGTTCCCAGTTTCCATCTCTCCATTCCCTCTCTCTCCTCCACACAGAAACGAATCTCTGAGCTACTCCTTGCAGAAAGGAGGAGGGTCTCCATCTTTCTCAATTGGAAAAAAGGAATTGGGGGAGAGTTTCCCCTTTTCCGGCTGCTTGCCGGCCTTTAATGGGGTATGCTCCGGCGATTTTATGAGCTACCCCAACTAATTAATTTTTCTGAAACCCTGGCGCTTACCCTTTCCAGTATGCTGTTTAGTATCCCGAAAGTCATAATAGTTATTGTGAAATCGGCAAAAGAAAATGTTGCAAAAATCAACATTCAAATATATGCTCATTTTTCAGTGCCGTGACGTCAGTGGAAGGCAGGCTAGCCAGTCGAACAAGCGGTCTAAAAATTGACCGCATCTCCACGTGGTGAATGCTTGGGGCGAAGCTCTGGTGGTGCTTGTCTGCGTAGACGCCGGGCCGCAGCATGCCGAGCCTTTTCATTCATGTCAGTAGGAGAATGTGTGGTTTTCTTCTTTTTCTTTTTTTAAGCAGACAGATGGGATGGCATCTCAGAACCCCCTACTCTTTTTTTTCTTCTTTTTCTTTGAGCCTTTTCATTCATGTCAGTAGGAGAATGTGTGGTTTTCTTCTTTTCTTTTTTTAAGCAGACAGATGGGATGGCATCTCAGAACCCCCTACTCTTTTTTTTCTTCTTTTTCTTTGAGCCTTTTCATTCATGTCAGTAGGAGAATGTGTGGTTTTCTTCTTTCTCTTTTTTAAGCAGACAGATGGGATGGCATCTCAGAACCCCCTACTCTTTTTTTTCTTCTTTTTCTTTGAGCCTTTTCATTCATGTCAGTAGGAGAATGTGTGGTTTTCTTCTTTTCTTTTTTTAAGCAGACAGATGGGATGGCATCTCAGAACCCCCTACTCTTTTTTTTCTTCTTTTTCTTTGAGCCTTTTCATTCATGTCAGTAGGAGAATGTGTGGTTTTCTTCTTTTCTTTTTTTAAGCAGACAGATGGGATGGCATCTCAGAACCCCCTACTCTTTTTTTCTTCTTTTTCTTTGAGCCTTTTCATTCATGTCAGTAGGAGAATGTGTGGTTTTCTTCTTTCTCTTTTTTTAAGCAGACAGATGGGATGGCATCTCAGAACCCCCTACTCTTTTTTTTCTTCTTTTTCTTTGAGCCTTTTCATTCATGTCAGTAGGAGAATGTGTGGTTTTCTTCTTTCTCTTTTTTTAAGCAGACAGATGGGATGGCATCTCAGAACCCCCTACTCTTTTTTTTCTTCTTTTTCTTTGAGCCTTTTCATTCATGTCAGTAGGAGAATGTGTGGTTTTCTTCTTTCTCTTTTTTTAAGCAGACAGATGGGATGGCATCTCAGAACCCCCTACTCTTTTTTTTCTTCTTTTTCTTTGAGCCTTTTCATTCATGTCAGTAGGAGAATGTGTGGTTTTCTTCTTTCTCTTTTTTTTAAGCAGACAGATGGGATGGCATCTCAGAACCCCCTACTCTTTTTTTTCTTCTTTTTCTTTGAGCCTTTTTTCATTCATGTCAGTAGGAGAATGTGTGGTTTTCTTCTTTCTCTTTTTTTTAAGCAGACAGATGGGATGGCATCTCAGAACCCCCTACTCTTTTTTTTCTTCTTTTTCTTTGAGCCTTTTCATTCATGTCAGTAGGAGAATGTGTGGTTTTCTTCTTTCTCTTTTTTTAAGCAGACAGATGGGATGGCATCTCAGAACCCCCTACTCTTTTTTTTCTTCTTTTTCTTTGAGCCTTTTCATTCATGTCAGTAGGAGAATGTGTGGTTTTCTTCTTTCTCTTTTTTTAAGCAGACAGATGGGATGGCATCTCAGAACCCCCTACTCTTTTTTTTCTTCTTTTTCTTTGAGCCTTTTCATTCATGTCAGTAGGAGAATGTGTGGTTTTCTTCTTTCTCTTTTTTTAAGCAGACAGATGGGATGGCATCTCAGAACCCCCTACTCTTTTTTTTCTTCTTTTTCTTTGAGCCTTTTCATTCATGTCAGTAGGAGAATGTGTGGTTTTCTTCTTTCTCTTTTTTTAAGCAGACAGATGGGATGGCATCTCAGAACCCCCTACTCTTTTTTTTCTTCTTTTTCTTTGAGCCTTTTCATTCATGTCAGTAGGAGAATGTGTGGTTTTCTTCTTTCTCTTTTTTTAAGCAGACAGATGGGATGGCATCTCAGAACCCCCTACTCTTTTTTTTCTTCTTTTTCTTTGAGCCTTTTCATTCATGTCAGTAGGAGAATGTGTGGTTTTCTTCTTTCTCTTTTTTTAAGCAGACAGATGGGATGGCATCTCAGAACCCCCTACTCTTTTTTTTCTTCTTTTTCTTTGAGCCTTTTCATTCATGTCAGTAGGAGAATGTGTGGTTTTCTTCTTTCTCTTTTTTAAGCAGACAGATGGGATGGCATCTCAGAACCCCCTACTCTTTTTTTTCTTCTTTTTCTTTGAGCCTTTTCATTCATGTCAGTAGGAGAATGTGTGGTTTTCTTCTTTCTCTTTTTTAAGCAGACAGATGGGATGGCATCTCAGAACCCCCTACTCTTTTTTTTCTTCTTTTTCTTTGAGCCTTTTCATTCATGTCAGTAGGAGAATGTGTGGTTTTCTTCTTTCTCTTTTTTAAGCAGACAGATGGGATGGCATCTCAGAACCCCCTACTCTTTTTTTTCTTCTTTTTCTTTGAGCCTTTTCATTCATGTCAGTAGGAGAATGTGTGGTTTTCTTCTTTCTCTTTTTTAAGCAGACAGATGGGATGGCATCTCAGAACCCCCTACTCTTTTTTTCTTCTTTTTCTTTGAGCCTTTTCATTCATGTCAGTAGGAGAATGTGTGGTTTTCTTCTTTCTCTTTTTTTAAGCAGACAGATGGGATGGCATCTCAGAACCCCCTACTCTTTTTTTCTTCTTTTTCTTTGAGCCTTTTCATTCATGTCAGTAGGAGAATGTGTGGTTTTCTTCTTTCTCTTTTTTTAAGCAGACAGATGGGATGGCATCTCAGAACCCCCTACTCTTTTTTTTCTTCTTTTTCTTTGAGCCTTTTCATTCATGTCAGTAGGAGAATGTGTGGTTTTCTTCTTTCTCTTTTTTTAAGCAGACAGATGGGATGGCATCTCAGAACCCCCTACTCTTTGTTTTCTTCTTTTTCTTTGAGCCTTTTCATTCATGTCAGTAGGAGAATGTGTGGTTTTCTTCTTTCTCTTTTTTAAGCAGACAGATGGGATGGCATCTCAGAACCCCCTACTCTTTGTTTTCTTCTTTTTCTTTGAGCCTTTTCATTCATGTCAGTAGGAGAATGTGTGGTTTTCTTCTTTCTCTTTTTTTAAGCAGACAGATGGGATGGCATCTCAGAACCCCCTACTCTTTGTTTTCTTCTTTTTCTTTGAGCCTTTTCATTCATGTCAGTAGGAGAATGTGTGGTTTTCTTCTTTCTCTTTTTTAAGCAGACAGATGGGATGGCATCTCAGAACCCCCTACTCTTTGTTTTCTTCTTTTTCTTTGAGCCTTTTCATTCATGTCAGTAGGAGAATGTGTGGTTTTCTTCTTTCTCTTTTTTTAAGCAGACAGATGGGATGGCATCTCAGAACCCCCTACTCTTTGTTTTCTTCTTTTTCTTTGAGCCTTTTCATTCATGTCAGTAGGAGAATGTGTGGTTTTCTTCTTTCTCTTTTTTTAAGCAGACAGATGGGATGGCATCTCAGAACCCCCTACTCTTTGTTTTCTTCTTTTTCTTTGAGCCTTTTCATTCATGTCAGTAGGAGAATGTGTGGTTTTCTTCTTTCTCTTTTTTTAAGCAGACAGATGGGATGGCATCTCAGAACCCCCTACTCTTTTTTTTCTTCTTTTTCTTTGAGCCTTTTCATTCATGTCAGTAGGAGAATGTGTGGTTTTCTTCTTTTTCTTTTTTAAAGCAGACAGATGGGATGGCATCTCAGAACCCCCTACTCTTTTTTTTCTTCTTTTTCTTTGAGCCTTTTCATTCATGTCAGTAGGAGAATGTGTGGTTTTCTTCTTTCTCTTTTTTAAGCAGACATATGGGATGGCATCTCAGAACCCCCTACTCTTTGTTTTCTTCTTTTTCTTTGAGCCTTTTCATTCATGTCAGTAGGAGAATGTGTGGTTTTCTTCTTTCTCTTTTTTTAAGCAGACAGATGGGATGGCATCTCAGAACCCCCTACTCTTTGTTTTCTTCTTTTTCTTTGAGCCTTTTCATTCATGTCAGTAGGAGAATGTGTGGTTTTCTTCTTTTTCTTTTTTCATAATTTTTTTCATCTTTTTTTTTCCAATTTTTTTTCTGCCCTACACGAGCACGTGAGCATGTGCTCACGTGCTCGTGAGCACGTGATCTCACGAGCAGAAGCACGAGCACCCGACGCCGGCCTATGGCGGACAACGGACGGCGGACGGACATGGCCAGCCCCTAAGGAGCTTCGCCCCTAAAACGAGCAGCGGTCACCCCCTCAACTCGCAGCCAGAACAAGCGGCCACGTGATCTGGAGCCAATTATATGCCGCCAATGCTGATCATAGCCACGCGCTGGGGTTGGCAAAGCACAGGACACGCGCTGAGTTCCAGACATTGTTATGGCTCGGCTATTGTCGTCGTTGCAGCGATTGGACACGGGCCACTACCCGAATGCTTCTCGAGCTATCAATTATCACGAGCCCAAATCGAGTGCTCACGCAATGCTCGGGTCCAATCTATGAGCCGCATTCAAATATCGTCCCTGGAGGATGCTGCTACCACCAGGGTACGTCATCAAACTTTGCGAAGGAGAGATTGAAAGAAAACGCGCGCTTTCTCCTTGAAATTACACCGCAACAAAGAGGTTTCTTGGTCAGTGGCGTTGCGTGCAAGTGTACTTGGGTCCCACTAGTGCCAGTAAGCTCATACAAAGTGAAAAACGCTCAAAACGAATATCGTTGCGCCGCCCCTTTAACAAATGTCAGTTAAAGGAGCAATGCAACGATATTCAATTGGAATGTTTTTCACTTTACACGAGCTTACTGGCACTAGCAGGACGCAAGGATACTCGCACGCAACGCCACTGGCCAAGAAACTCCTTTGTTGCGGTGTAATTTCAAGGACAAAAGTGATCATTTTCATTCAATCTCTCCTTGGCAAAATTTGATGACGTAACGTGAGGATCGCAGTACACCCATATGACGATATTTGAATGCGGTTCATAGATTGGACCCGAGCATTGCGTGGGCACTCGATTTGGGCTTGTGATAATTACTAGCTCGAGAAGCATTCGGGTAGTCGCCCGTGTCCAATCGCTGCAACGACGACAATAGCCGAGCTATAACAATGTCTGGAACTCGGCGCGTGTCCTGTGCTTTGCCAACCCCGGCGCGTGGCTATGATCAACATTGGCGGCATATAATCGGCTCCAGATCACGTGGCCGCTTGTTCTGGCTGTGAGTTGAGGGGGTGAACGCTGCTCGCTTTTTCTATAACTTTTTTTTCCGGGACTTCTATTGCGTGGGGTGAAAAACGAACGCGTGTTTCATAGGTCATTAACGTCAGGGATCCGTTCTAAGCGGTATTTGCGCAAAGTACAAAAATTGTTGCAACGCCCCTTTAATAACCGACTTACGTGACGATAAAGGCTGGTTCACTCAGCACCGTTTCTTTAAGTTTTCTTACATTGCGTATAAGTGATCGAAATATTCGTTTCTCGAATGCCGCGTGCCAGGCTACCTCCTTGAACTGGTAGCCAGGCTTAATAAGAAGCACAGGTGTCCCGGTGAATTGTACGATAAGCTTTCGTCACGTAACGTAAAAAAGCGGGGCTGTGTGAACCAGCCTTTAGCCCCATTTATCATGTTCCCCTGGCCGTAAAACCGGGTTCACACTGCTTATACATCATACACAAGACAGTCTGCAAAAAGATTCGAACGCGAGTCACCGCGAAATCCGTGCTTCGAGTGCCCCGTGGCAATGAGTTCAAGGAGAACATTTGGCAAGCGGCATTCGAACCAGGGATATTGCGGTGACTCGTGTTTCCAGACTTTCTTTTCTATGGCGTATGACCAGTCTGACCCCGGCTGTACATTCACCTGCACAGACCGCATAAGCGTATCTTTCACGCCTTTTTTAAAGACAAATTTGTTAAGACCAAAAAAAAGGTTACCCGGACTGACAAGATGAGAACGGCAGGGAGGAGTTTCAGTTGTCTCGCCTCCAGCGCGAGCTTTGTACCTTCGATAGTGCTTCGGAGTCACTTTCGATAGTACTTCGGCGTCTCGCGTGAGCCTCGAGCATGCACGGCCAGCCAAAGCGCGGCTGAAGGCGGCAACAAGAGCCTGCGGGAGGCAAAGCATTCAAAAGGGACGCTCTGCCGTTCTCATCCATGCAGACGGGCATCCTCGAGTTCGAGCGTGGGTTCAATATTCCGACTGTGAAAATACCGAACCTTTTCTCGTTGTGTTTGTTATTAGTATTGTTGCTATTATCATTACTATTCGCACTTTCCGCATCGGCGAGTTCCAATTGGAACCGAGATTTTTTTCATGAGCGGCAGGGTATTAAAGAGACGATTGGCCGCTCGCGGATTCTCCACATGCGTAAGCGGTTTTCTAAGGTGCGAGGGTCTGCATACACGAGTGACGAAATCGCTCAACAATTTCCGTTTTCCGGTCGCGAAACAAGAAAGCAAAAAACAAAGCAGAAACAAAAATAGAAATGCAAAAAAAGCAGCCGTCAAAAGCTCGACGTGCAAAAAGGAACCGCATTTCGCGTCGATTTGTCGCCGGTTGACTCACCTAGAAGTTCGTGGCCGAAAAAAAAAAAGAAAGAAAAAAAGAAAGAAAAGAGACTTAGGTATTTGAGATTCAATTTCCGGAGCGACGATACCCGAGACAGCCGGTGCCCGTGCATATACGCGGAGGCTTGTTCAGGAATTATTCTCGGGTTCTTCCCGCCGTCACTATTTGTGCATGAATATGCCATCGTGCGCAGTGTATTGTGTGAGCCGACGGTCGCGTGAAAGGTGGTCATAGGCTACATAGGCACACGCCTCTCTTTGTGTCAATGTTTATCTATTGATAGGCAGATCATGGAGTCCAGAGGTAGATATGTTTAATTATATAGGCTACATCTTGATTAAACATTGCTCAAAATGAATGCAACTACCGGTATATTCGTTCGCGCTCAAGTTGAATTGTACCTCATCATTTTTTTACTACAAAATAAAGCTGTACAGGTTCCTGAAGCAAAAATTGATTGAAAAAAAAAAGTGTCTGATGGTAATGCCTTTTTCTTGTAAAAATTGATTAGCCGTAGCATATTGCTTCCCTCCCGAGCCTACTATTCGTAAGATAAATGCGCGCATTACTGCGAAGCAGGTGACAAAATTATACTATTTCTCAATCTGCTACACGTTTTTATTAAAAAAAAAAAAAGAGTCCTCTTCCATGCATATTTCTAATTGTAGATAATCAACAGAAAAGGGCGTCTTGAGATCGTGCTTTTTATATATATCAACTTTCATATAACGTTTCGCTACAAATAAGTATAATATAAGCAAGGAGTCGGCAACCCACGGCCCGCGGGTCGTAAGCGCCCGTGTTTTCATGCGGCCACCGGCACGAACCCCCCCCCCCCCCCCCCCCCCTCAACTGCTTTCTCACACACACTCAAGAACCACACGGTTGTTTTGAACAGTGTTGTAGATGTTACCAACAAATAAAGATTAACGAAATAGGTTACTTGTTACTTACAAATAAAAGGAACGCGTTTCCGTTCCCGTTACCGATAAAAACTTGCGCACGCTACTTTCGCGTTATTTTTTTAAATTATGAATGAACGCGTTTTACTGTTTTGACGCTACAGGTATGCATAAGCGCCATATTTCGAGAAACATTATGTTCATGCAGAAACTGAACATATTTTTTTTATCTTTTTTTCTTACGGTTTCACCTAAATACACACAAAAAGAACATAAAGAAATGCGAAAAATTTCGAAAATTCACATGACTTGGCGTCTAAAAACACGAAAAAAAATTGAAGTGTAATTGTTTAAAGTCTTGGGAAGAAGAAGTAACGAGTAACGTAACTACGTTACCCGTTACTTGGAATAATTTGCCCGTTACTGTTTTGAAAAAGTAACCACTCCGTTACTGAGTTGGCGAAATCAGTAAAGCGTTACCAGTAAAGCAGTTACTTGTACCGCGTTATCGCCAACAATGGTTTTGACCTCAAACGGGAATCGTCACTTGGGAGGAAGAGAACATCTTCACTTCCTTTGTGCCTCTCTTTCGACTGCCCCCCCCCCCCCCCCCCCCACCTCCCTTCGCGGCCTGTGGTCCGGCCCCCCTTGTCGGCTTCGTGGCGACTCGGCCAGCCGCTGAAAAAGGTTGCCGACCCCTGATATAAGCTATTCAACTGTCCGGCATGAAATCAACGAAAATTATAATTTAAAGGGAATCTTAATTTTCAGTTGGTTTTTTCTTGTCAATCATAGTTGGGAGAAGGGGGAGGGGAATCTACTAGAAACTCCACAAATACAAAGCCTCTTAGACACCGAGTATACACCAACGCGTGGCTCAAACGCCACGCCGCTGCGCCTCACGCGGTTCTGGTTTCTGCGCATTGCCCACTCCCGGTGCGGCGGGCAAACGCGGGCTTGCATGTGAACATCACGGAGGCTGGGCGGAAAGAAGCAACGCACCACCTGGAAACCGGGTACGAAGGCCAGAAGTAGCGACATCGTGCTAGCGTTTTTAAGCCGCCAACAAGATAGCCGCAACCCCCGTCCCCTTTTTTCTTCTTTCTTACCCTCGGCTCCTTGATGAAAGCTGATGCATATTTATGACGGATGGAGGACTCACAGATGACACGAGATGCGCCGGCGCAACTCTGTTTACCTTGGTCTACAATGGGGAATGTATGCATTGGACGACAGATAGCCGTAAAAAATTTGCATAAAACGGATATAAAATGACAGTAATGGAGTAACTGATTGCACCTCAGTGTGCTGCATGCTGGCTGGCTGGCTGTGGGTCACGGTGTATGCTTAAAAAAAGTATGATGGATAGTAATTTGCGTACCGAGAAGAAATTATAGGCTGCGGTTACCGCGGGCGGGCCTTTTTTGATATCAATTAATGTCTTATGTTAATCCTCTCGGGCCAGTCCGGCTCATTTTTTGTTCGTAAATTTGTGTTTTTTGCTGTGTTGAGTCGCAAGAGCCAACGGACGCCGTAAAAATGCATTAATAATTACTTTTCACAGGAACATTTATTTATCCGACTCTGTAAGCTAGCTTAATATATAAAAACAATTCTACAGGAATAGTTTTGGAAGCTATGTGAGTAAAATTATCTTATATTTAAAACGTAAACGACAACATGAAGCTAACAAAACCTCGCGGACAGTGCCTTCGATAGCAACGAATTGTTTGCTCTATCAAAACGATTAATCGACACAAAAAAAGCAAAAAAAAAAAGAGTATCGGCTTGTATAGGATACTTTATTCGGTATACACTCACACTTCATTAACTCATTGGTGCATTGAGAACATTAGTTCAGTTTCGTTAACGCGAGCATCTCATGTTCTGGAGTTACCGACGGCGACATTTAGAACGCAACCAAGTTGACGGAAGCCCGCTTTAATACCAGTCAATATATATATGTATAAAAAAAAATGAAAAAAGTAAAAAAGGCTTTGTTGGCAATGTTTTTGAGCAATACTGGAAGTGTGATATGAATGCTTCCCGCAAACTCTATTGCTGATGAACCGTGTTCTAAGGCCGTACGGACACTAAGACTTGTGAGATGAGTGCTAATATATTTTTACTAACTTTCCGAAAGGTCATTGTCAAATCTTGCCACTTCGTCAGTTGCAGGGCGCGTACTTCGCCTCTACTGTCATGAAACGCCAAACATGCTCAAACTTGAACAAATAGCACCCAATGAATAAACCATCACATACTACACTTGTAGCTCGCAAAATGGCTTTCTACAGCCGCGGAGAAGGCGCGGATTATGCGTGTTTAGAATTTGCTGGGGGATACGACTACTTCATAAGGTATCTGAAATCACACAAATACGTACTGCTCTGTCCGTCATCGCGTTTATTCACGTACACTTTAAGAAATTTATATAATTTAGGGGCTCAAAACGCTGCCCCGTAAATAAACGGTGCAGCATCAAACTGTACTACATCAAACGTTCAAGCCCTCTATAGTGCAGCGTATAGTGAAAGTTTCCTTGTTTTGGTTTTGAATTGCCTTGTGCCACGGATTCGAGGTATTTACGAAGCAACAGTTATTTTCTGTCTACACATCCAATCGTGCAGCAACCAGCAAATCCCCAATCTAGTTTACGTGTCCGCACAGAGTATTCATACCTCCAACTTTCCCGATCATCAAGTCGGTTCGAGTAATAATGAATTGGCAGCGAATTCTTTCTCCAAAGTCCTAAAATGCGTGGAACGCAGCATTAAAAGTTGCGATCGTTTAAATTTGTCTAGTCAACATTACACGGTCCCTTCGGTTAGCGAAGAACCTATTGTTTATCAATTTCACCGATATATTCAGGTGGAAGTGTCACGTCACGTGATGCGAGTTCCTCCGCTAAACTTGGCGGGAAGGCTGAATTGGAGTATAGGCCACGTGACGTCAATTTCTTTGCTAAATCGAGCAGGGAAACGAAATTGGCGTAAGATCACGTGATATCAATTTCCCCGCTAAAATTAGCGGAGAAATACACTGACGGACGGATGGACGGACGCAATTTTGGGATCAGACAGTGGCATTAAAAAGCATTCCACGTTTTAAAATAATAATAATATTTGTAACATTGTAGAAATAAACAGACCCCAATCTCACTTACCTGTTGCCGAACACTCGGGCGACGAAAATGGCGGCCCGTTGCTTCGAAGCTCATCGCAAATAAACTACTCGAACTCATTGAACTCACGCCACGCGGGCGCCGCACCGGGAAGCGGCAAAAAAGAGTGAGCGCTCAACTCGGGCTCACGTCGGCGGCCATCTTGAATCTCGTGGTCGAGTCGTCCCCCGGAGCGAGCCTACGGTCCCGACTCCACGGCCGCGCGCCCTCATCGTCGTTTTCCGGGCCCCGAGGAAAGCGACGCGCGTTGTAGTTAAGGGAAGAGACACGGCATCCGAACTCCCGGACGCAGGGTTCCAGCTCGGGCCGCAACGCGTCTGGTGTTCCGACGTCGCCGGGCCTGGTTCTGAGCGAGCGACAAATTGGGAATATTAATTAGGTCGCGCCTGCGTGTTTCCTCCGTTGCCCTTTCCCCCAACCCGGAGAAGGAAGCGAGGCGTTTTGGGGAGAGGAGGGAATCTACACGAAAGATAACGAGAAAGCTGAGCCCTTTAATTTTTTTTTTCTTTTTTAGAGAGAAGGATGCGGAGGAGGATGCGGAGAGCGCTAGGGTGTGTTTGTGTGGAGGATGAGAGAGAGGAGAGAGGGGAGGGGGGTGGGTGTTACCCCTAAAATCGATCGCTGGAAATGAGAGTGGGATTACGGAGATTTCGAGAAAGGGAACGACGCTCCTCTGTTTATCAATGGAATCTCAACTATGGAGATGGGTTCCTTAGTTGTACATCGTAGTAAACGTACACCGCGCGGCACTGTTAGCGCGAAAACAAGCATCCCAGAAAGCATTTGCTGGTCAGCAAAGTATTTTAGCCCAAACAATATTGCGCGCGCTTGTCGTGACTCATGAAATCACCAATCGCCACCGAACCAAAAAAAAAGAGAAAAAAGTTTGATTGGGGATTGGTATTTAAACTTTACAGTTATCCCTAATTTATTTAAAAATAAATTGAGAATTTTTTTTTATGGTTTGAGGGAACAGACGCACATTGCAGCCATCATCATCGTCGTATGTGTTACTTTATTATCTTTTTAAGTTCTAGCACGGAATACGTAAATTAATACCACGCGAAATACACAAATACTGATCCGCGTGTGAGTAATGGTCAACAATGGTAAATAATGTTATGAGAATGAATTTAAAAAAAAAAAGAAGATAGTACGAAGCGGGAAATGAACTAAAAAGGGAGGAGGGGACGAAGACGCGAAAAGCGAGGAACTCCTAACGCTGGATGTGTTAGCAGGGCTTTGAGCTTAACATCTGGTGTCAGAAGTGGGAAAATGGAAACTCGCAACACCGCCCAGTCTAACCAGGTCCTAGAGGCGACCAGTGCGCTACAAGCACCGTTGGCCAGCTTGCGAGAAGAATAGAGCGAACACCGGCAGGAAGACAGGGAAGCGTTTGCAGAGCTCTGTCGCGAGGTTGCCGCGCAGCTCCAGCACCATTCTGGGTCATGAGCTCTGTTTAGAGAACCTGGAGGCCCCCTACAAGCGCCATCGCAGTCCAATGAGACCACTCGGGCAAAGGGCAACGTTGGTACTGAGAGCGAGGCGTCATTGACCCTGCGAGCACCAGGAGCTACGGGAAATGGGACAGAACATCAAATGTTTCCTTCGGAGGAGGCTAATGTACGGTACCAACTACAAGCTTTAGCCTCTGAAAAGGTTATTGTGATCGACACATATGATGGGCGAAACTCTTAGAGTGCTTTTCTTGTGCGCTTCGATCGAGTCGCTGACCTGAATGGTTGGACCATCTTGTCAAGAGGAGCTTTCTTGGCATCCACACTCCGAAGGCCAGCTCTAGATTCGCTTCAAAATCTTCCTTCTGACGCACAGCTAGAATACAAGGCCCTCGTCCATGGAAGCTCTTGAAGGGCGCTTTGGCGAAAAACATCTCGGTCGACTTTACCGTGCCACACTCGGGTCTCGCACTCAGAGAAAAGACAAGTCGTTGTCAGAACTTGCCACAAACATTGAAAGGATCTCACGTCTCGCCTACAATGGCTGTACAACATCGGCACTAGAGTCTGCGGTTGTGGGACACTTTTTGGACGTCATTGAAAACTCTGGGGTACAACAGTTCGTCCGCTTATCGTCACAAGCTTGCATGCGTGTCGCTGTGGCACGAGCCATAAAAGTGGAGGCAGCGTGGAAAGCCTTGACTGAGAGTCACTCGGCGGGTCACAACGTCTGCTAACTTCCAGCCACGCCTGTCGTTGGCGTCATCGCCGGTTCAACTCCGTAATATCGATCGGCAAGCCTTCCTAGATCCAACAGGGACAGTGCAACCACGCCAGAGACTACCTCCTGCATGCTGTCGCTGCGGCCGAATAGGTCACATCCAGAGGTATTGCAGCCGGCGTGATACTAGAGGGAGCGACAATTGCCCCCGGAAAAACTAATGACAGCCGAGCTTCCAGGCCAGAACTCGGCTGAAAGGAAGAAACAGAGCCGTTACACATACAGAAGTTGTGTGCCGACAAAGATGGGCTTTTTGAGAATGGAGAGGTACAAGGCGTCTCATGTAGAGTACTGGTTGACACTGGTGTCAACGGTACCTTTGTTAGACCGGATGTGTTTAAAAGAATAAAGCCTGCCGTGAAATCGTATATACGTCTTTCCGGGTTTTCACTGCTCACCGTCACGGGAGAAACGGCACCAATCGTAGCGTCCTGCGAACTTACATTTATTTTTGGCACGCAACAATTCACACGAGTCCCTTATGTTGCCGATATATGTGAAGAATGTATTCTTAATTTTTTTGAAAGCCAATGATTGTTCGCTATATCTCAAAAACCACACGTGGAATCTAAGTGACGAGCGCATTATCTTGTGCAACCAGCGGGCGATTTTGGACAACAGAGGTAGATTTCTGCTATGCTCCAAGTGTATACACTGGTTTGCCTACGGAGTGAGACTATCATCTGCACAACAGATGTGAATAACTGCTTGGTCAGTATTGCTGTAGCTGAAGGAGATGTCACGTGCAATATTGTTCCTGTAGCTATGATTGCAAGAACACTCGTAGATTTCAACAACGAATATGTCCCCATCTGTGTCGCCAATATCACGAATGAAGCAATCCACTTCAAGAAGGGCTGTTGAATTGCCAGGTGGTCTCGTGCTGTCAGTCCTACTCCTCCATGAAAAGATGTATCCCGCCTTGCACAAGAAGAGTTGCCGATCTCCTTGTTGGAACTAGCAGAACGCTCCAAAGATTGCCTTACCCGAGCACAAGCATTTCTACTCAGCTTGCTTAACGAATACAAAGATGTGTTGGCTTCTTCTTCTGAGACCGGACGGACAATTGTGCTGCTCGTCACCGCATTGATACGGGTGATGCTACTCCGATTAAACAACAACCCCGGAGTGTTTCGTTAGCAAAACGAAGCGAAGTCGGTCAGATGATCTGGGAGATGCGACAACAACATGTCATCGAGCCTGCGTCTAGCCCTCGGGTTTCGTCGGTCGTATTAGTTAAGAAAAAAGAAAGAAAAAGAGACAAAGGCAAGTATGGATTTGTTTAAAACAAAAATCCATGCTTGCTATTTGCTTACAGTAAAATACACTTATTTTACCATAGTGTGGAACGATTTTCGCTAGCAGTTCCGAATTTCGTGCAGTTTCCGTTTTACAGCGAAGCTGTTTATGGCTAGGGTTCCGTGGATTTTTCATGTGCGTCAACAAAAAGTCACAGCGCTCTCTCTCTCTCTCTCTCTCGTCGTTCCAAGCGCTTGCGTGCCTAGTTTCCTTCCGCTCTCCCGGGGTGGCGGTCCCGTCGCGCGTGTCTACTTTCCGCCGGGTGGCGGTCCCGGCGCACGTGTCTAGTTTCCTCCGGCTCCTCGAGGCGTCGATAGTCGTCCACGCGAATGTATATAAAAAAACGGAAAGACAAGTTGCCCTTTTCCATTTTCAATTTCATTTCTCTCGTCGTAATGGGGAGGTCGCGTATAGTCCGGACACCCGAAGAGCAACGCGCCTCCGAAGAGCAACGACGGAAACGGCAACAAGAATGGCAGCGGCAGCGGCGGGCGGCAAACACCACCGATGAAGATCGTGCAAAAAAAGCCAAGGGCATGCGGCAAACCCAAACGTCGTGCGGCGGAGAACGCACCACAAAGACGCAGGTACCATGCTGCTAAATTGGACAACTTTAATGGAGAATTCGCTAAATTCAAAAGGGACTTTCTGCACAGACAGTTAGGGTGTAGACTGTAGCTGAAGGGTGTGTGATCGGCTGTGGTTCGACAACGACTTGACCAACATCGGCAATGTGCGGGATCCTGCAAAGCGGACTCGTGCGCTGCAAATGTTGTCGGTGACCACTTGCACTTGAACAATGACCACCGATCAAGACAATAAATCTGTTCGTACGTTTGTTAAAAGTTCTGTGTCACGTCTGTGTCGTGTGCTAAACAGCTTCGCAGGTCATCCACCTTCACAAAGTATAGAATGGCTCATTTTTTTTCAGCATATGTTCCAGTTCCTAAAGTGAAAAAAAAAAAAACGCTAGACGATTTTTTGCAATTGGAAGTATGCTATCGTTAACAGCATATTTGCAATTCCTGTGCGCTAAATACCCACAAGCGTTTTTCCCCCTTTTTAGAACAAAAAGCGTAAAACTTTTTTTTTTTTCTGTACTTAATTTCTGCACTTTGTAATTTCATGCAATTTTTGTTTGGAATTTCGCGTATATGTGTTCCAGCCTCTATCGAAACTATGAAGCCCGTACACATTAAAAAAGCAACAACAACAACAACAACAAAAAAGCCGTCAATTAGTTTTTTTTAGGTCGTGGAGACAGTTAGTAACGGCAAACAATGCCACAATTTCCAGACAGTGGCAGAGCTCCAAAAACAGATCCAAGAAAAAAAAAACGTGTTCTGCGAAGAGACCATGAGCAAGGGAAAAGTCATGCGCAGTGTTCCTCTGGACACCACACTTTTCAGACCTAATCGTATGAGCTCCGTCATTCGCTGGGATTCTGCCATTATTCCCAATGATCGGCTGTCAGAGTTCTAAAAAAAAAGTAAATTCGCAGCCTTTTCTTTTAGATTACACGCTACAAAATTAGGCAATACCAAGCGCCTCCACGCAGCATGTCTCGAAACGTTGCAGAATAGTGCGCAAAAAAATGCATACCTTACCTTACCCCTTATTTCTTGGCTCACCCGCCTCCCCCTGTCGTTACTCCACATACACGCACCACTCACTGTCCCGCTATCCGTCGACTATTTGCGGCTCTGACTATACGTGAATTCCACAATTCGTATTTCAAGGGAAAGAATCAGAACGGGTACAAAAAGTCAAAGGTGACGTTACTGGCCGAATGCCGATTCAATCCACCACTGTCACAGTCACGCGAACGGAACACGTGGATAACGTCGAGGATTTCATTAGCACGTTCATTGACCGATTGAGACAAGTGCGAAACTAATCCCGCACAGTCACTGCGCCTTTATTCTGCGCCTTTTTTTTTCTTGATGCGTAGTCCTGTAATGAAAATAAAGGGCAACGCGGTAAAACAAATGTACGAGTCATTTTTTCTTTAAACTTTATTATTTTGTTAGCGAGCGCAAGCGAATTGAACGAGACTGCAGCGTTGACATCGGTATAAAAGCGACGACTGTACTGTCCGTTTGGGTGCGATGTATCGAAACAATGTACAGCTGCAACGGAAAAAGAGTAGCACAAGTGACCGACGACCGAAGCGGCAGAATCGCGACACGCGGCGCTATTGTTCCCGAGCGCGCCGATAGCGAGAGTGCCAGTCACGTTCCATGTCTCAACGGGGGTGGCCGGCAGAAAACAGCCCATCCTAAAGCCCTCATTTTAACAGCTATCTTATCCCTCAATTTTCTGCCGGCCACCCCCGCGTTGAGACATTTAACGTGACTGGCACTCTCGCTATCGGCATGCTTGGGAACAAGAGCGCTGCGTGTCGCGATTTTACCGCTCCGGTCATCGGTCACTTGTGCTACTCTTTTTCCGTTGCAGCTGTACCCTCGTCGAATGGATGCGACTCCAAATCCATTTGAGGAATGTTCAGTCATTCCTCCAATGCACCTTTCAATCGTACATGCTGCTTGAGAGACGTTTTTCGTTTTTATTTTGTTCTCCGAAGAAACATGCGAGCCGTCTGTGGACATCTGAATGATCGACCATGGAAACCGTGCAATGGATTTTGCCAGGTCGCGCCCTCTGGTGCGCCAGTTCTGCAACGATGGGAAGTCCGTTTCGCCATTTGCGCCGCTGAAGATGCTGTACTTGCGTTGTCATGTACGCAATTTCCGGGAAGTGCAGCAGAGCCTACGAGCGCGTAAAAATGCGTTGGTTTGGATCGCGCTTTAGGCTCCCGTTTCCGGCTTGAGAGGCGTCGCCGTCGGCGTAACCGCTCGCGTTCATAATGGGAACAATGCAACCGGGCGTAACCGCGCGTTGCATTATGGGAAAATTTCCCCGATAAATGTAGCGGAAAAACTTTCCCGCTAAATATAGCGGCTAAATTTCCCCGCGAAATTTAGCAGGAAATGTAGCGAACATTTCCCACTAAATGGGAGCGCAGCAGGCGAGGAGGAAGGGAGGGTACGGAGGAGCATCCTTCTCCTCAAGAGCTGCGCTCTACGGCATGACAGAGAATTGTAAACGTCTTTCATTTTTTAGAGCGCAGCTCTTATGGTACGTTTACACTTGCGGATCCGCTAGCGAATCCGCCCAGCTTTTGCCGCTGGGGCGAAACGATGGGCGGAAAACGCGGCGGCGAGCCGTACAGGTCCGGGACCTTTTTCTGCCGCCGAACGAGGCGTTTCGCTGACCGGAAGTGACATTGTTGCGCAGCGCGACGGTGCCTACGTCACTACTTCCGGGAGCAGCAGCACCCGGGAGAGACAGCCGAGGTGGGAACTCTCGCGCCTTTTCGTCATATTTGACGGGATGTTACGAGAACAGATGCCGCAGCCGACGCCGCCGCCGCCGCTCGAAGGAAATAGATGTAAACGCAACCCGCTCGTCGCCGCCGCCGCCGGGAGCGGATCCGCCCCCGCGGTAGCGGATTTCTTCTCAGGTGTAAACGTACCATTATGCGCCCGTTTCCGGCTTGAGCGGCGTCGGCGTCGCCGTCGGCGTAACCGCGCGGTGCATTATGGGTAACTTTCCCCGCTAAATTTAGCGGAAAAATTTCCCCGCTAAATTTAGCAGAAAAATTTCCCCACTAAACTTAGCGGAAAAATTTCACCGCTAAATTTAGCTGAAAAATTTCCCCGCTAAATCTAGCGGAAATATTTCCCCGCTAAATCTAGCGGAAAAATTTCCCCGCTAAATCTAGCGAAAAAATTTCCCTAAATTTAGCGGAAAAAGTTCCCCGCTCAATTTAGCGGAAAAGTTTCCCCGCTAAATCTAGCGGAAAAATTTACCCGCTAAATCTAGCGGAAATATTTCCCCGCTAAAGCTAGCGGAAAAATTTCCCCGCTAAATTTAGCGGAAAAAAACGTTCCCCCTAGATTTAGCGGGAAAATTTCCCCGCTAAGTATTAGCCCCGAGAAGTTCGCGTGGCGCCCCCTTACGGCGAACCGGGGTGACGTCACGGCGAGGAGAGAATTTTTCCCCGACTCGCCCCGCTCGCCCTGTGGAGGCTGTGACGACGCTAGCTGTCGGCGCGCTCGTTTCTTTTTAATTTATTTTTGGCGTGTTTTTTGTAGGAAGTGTAAATTTTTATATGTGGCTTTATTGAGGTATGGCCTGTAGCTGCAGGCGAAACTTCAACCAACATTTTAAGCATGGTTGACAGGGCAGGCAACGCATGAATCACAGCTGGCATATGAAAATAAAGAAATATGGCCACAATTGCAGGAGCATAACTATAGATTTACATCTCACACAATAAATGCTGCTGATGATCTGAATGAATTGGCAGGTTATGTATACTATTTTTTTTTGTATCTGTTTTTAAACAAGATCGCCGAAGCAGAAAAGCTGCATGCTGCTCGAGCAACATGCTAAATACAGTCTGGGCCATGGGGAGAGAATCACAAGTGAGACAGCCCAAGTGCAGGGGCAAAGTAAAAAAAAAAAAAGGAACATTTATTATATACATTGCTCGCATTTGACCTTTGCTGGATTCGGATAGTATTTCAATGGACTAGACGGGTGGTATCTGTGGACTTGTTTATATCAACCCTCAAGTAATGTATAACAAACGTAAGCAAAGGTGTCTAGCTCGTTATTAGTCCCTTAAGCCCTAAAATTGAGATTTTACTTAAATCGAATTGTCCTGAAGCTAAAATACCAGAAGTTTTTCGCACACAGACTGTCACCCTTCACAGGTTCCACATTTTCTGTTACTAGTGCTGCATCTACCACTGGACAGACGTTCGAATGCTTGCTTTTACTCCTGTTTTCCTCTGTTCTCAGAGGGTCCAGCTGTAGGGAGTTTGGAGGCTGAGGAAGCTTTTGGGAACCTGCAGCAGTGTCTCTTTTATTTGGAAATAAATGACAATTCAAACTAAACGGTGTATTTTCCGAATACCCAAGGCTGGAATAAAGAATGTCAGGAAAAAGTATAAAGATTCCAAATTACGGTACTATTGCTGTGCATATTTTGGGCAGTTCAATACATATCATACAGGCAACTGGGGGCAATTCGGCCGTTTTTGCTGCTACCATACAAACTAAATTTCCAGTAATTATGCATCTTCTAAGAAATATGCCTGCATATAAACTATACAATTAATTCACGAAGAAGCTACATTTATGTAAAACAACCCTGTTCCACGAGCACTTCAAAGATAATCAGACGAAGGGCCTTTAAAACATCTGCGAACCAGCGCATGCGGAGTGGCAGCGCAGAGTCCGGGTCGCGAGCTAATTGCCGACCACCCAAAGACCCATGATATAAATGCCACTTCAAATGCCTTGAAAGCGGGATGTAATATCGTCCTAAAGCATGAGCACGCAAGGAACAGAATTCCAGCGTCTGAAACACTTGCGCCACCGCTTCACCGACCCCTCGCAAGATTGCCTTCTGTCGTGTGGGGACGGGGAAGTTCATCGGCGGAATCGCCTCCGCCGATAGCTTTCGGGATTCGTAACCCATTTTTAAAGGTAAAATGGACAAGCAAGCTTATAAAATGTACGGAAGCATGTCTATATCGGCCTAACTCAACGTCTTGTACACCGGGTAAACGAGGCCCAGCTCATCGAAGAGATTGCGGCACACAACGCCAAACCAGGAAACCGGTGCTGGGAAGCGAGCCGATGCGAGATCGCGGAGCGGAGTCCTCCTCCTGACGTCACGGTACACCTCACCCAATCAGGGCGCGGCGACCGCAGCGACGCTTGTGTTCGCTCTCGGGGCTAATAGCGTAAACTTTTCCTCCAAATGGGAGGCGAGCAGGAGAGGAGGAGGGGCATAGCCTCCTCTCCGTACCTTTCCCGCCTCCACCTCAAGAGCTGCGCTCTAATTCGGCGTTACAGGAACTTGTAAACGGCTTTCATTTTTTTTACAGTTGTTGTATTAAATTTATATTGTGCCTCATCCTAACGTGCAAAACTGCGAAGGCAACAAGCGCGAGGCCCTTGCTTCCTGTTCATGTTGGAGGACATGGTAAGAATGATGTTTGGAGATAAAATGCTGCCTCGTTTATTTGTCCATGTCGGAGCACATGATAAGAATGATTTTTGGAGATAAAATGCTGCCTTATGTACCAATTTTATTGATTTTCTAAACTCAAGCTGTCACTTAATTAATATTGCGTTTCGGTAATTGATTTTTGTTATAGCGCTTAGTTAAACCGCCAAAACTGAAATTGTGACTGTGTTTTCTTTTTTAATAAGAGAACGCCAGCCGCACGTCAGAACTCTGTACCATAACGTTCTGGCGTGCGGCCGCGGCGGAAGAAATAAGTAAGGTGGGTACATTTTTGCCTTTAATTTATTCAATGATACCAGAATAGCGTTCTAACTCGGATACGCTGTCTTTGTGGAGCTTGATATTGTTATTTAGAACAGTTCCAGAGTGCTATTCGCAGTATTTACCGAGTCCTCTTTATTGTTTGACCGATGCTGACAATCAATTTGTTAAACAAATCGAAGTGCCCGACTTAGTCTAATTTGAAGCCGAGACGTTATGACAGTATAGCATGCATATTTATTTAATGTGCGTAAAATACATAGTTCAAGTACCGCCAAACATCTAAACGACACTTTTGTTAAAAGAAAGAAGCATATATCTTGAATCATTAATATCGCGTTTCTTTTTAAATACACGGCCCATTCCTGGTCTGCAGTCTTAATTTTCTCGTACTGTTGTTTAATTTCCTGGTCATGTTGCGATGCGTCAACCTGGCAGTCAATCAACTTTAATTAGCTTCTGGTTCTGTTGAAACAAATCAGCGTTTATGCATTTAAAAACAGCCCTATATCGCGGTTACTTAAGCCCTCCGAATCAAAAACAATCGCAAAAATGTTATTCAGGCAGATATATTATTAAGATAGAAAATATTGACGTTTATTCTAGATCGCGGCATATATTTCCGTGAGATATTAAAGAAGTGCGACATGTTCGGGAATTCGCGAAATATGAAGCCATCGAATTATACCTGACTACTGTTTCAACAGTGTTAATGTAGTTTTTATTGTGAACATAAAGACAATAAAGAAAATGAAACAAGTTTCTTGCAAATGTTCATCGTCAATAAAATATTATTGTGAATAAAAGTATTTTTACCTCAAACACATTTCTCCAATTGCCTGCAGAATAAAAGAATCTGTGTACATATAGAAATAAAAAAGTAAAGGCAAACATTTTGTCGTGAATGTTAACCACGATGATTAGCACTCCGAGACGGAAGTCAACCATATATATTGTGGCGTGAGTGCCTTCTGCATCAGGGTGCATTAATTGATTAGCCAGGATATGCCCGGAGCATATCCTGGATAATCAATCCATATAATGTTACCTATTATGCACTTGTTTGTCTGAACTGTATAGGGTTATTTTTTAGGGCTACAACAATCTCTACTGTGTAGTGTTTATAATAATTTTGATGAAGTTTTTGCCTTCTTATGTATATGTGTGTGTGTGCTTCTTTTTTTTTTATTTCGTGCTGCCGCGTTTGTTACCGTATGGGGCTTCGGGCTCGTCGAGCCTCCACTGGAGGCCTTTTCCCTTCTATCCCTCCAATTCATTTGGAAAATAAAGTCATTATTATTATTCTTATTATGTCCACAATACCAAAGGAACTACTTAGTTCTACCTCAGACAATCCATTGGCGTTTTCAATACATGCGGGGACGTACGCAGTCAAACAAGCCAGCGCCGCGTTTGAAAGTTAGCAAGAACAAGGGCACAGGAGAAGACGACGACGCGCCGGCGACTGCCCATCGTTGCGCTTCTTTGCCGGTGGAGGCGCTGACTATCGCCCGACTGCGGCGCCTCCTAGACATGCGCTCAGGGACAAAACTCTAACTGCTGATTCTTAGTCTGTGTTTATTTGTTGAAAAGATTTAATCTCACGAAGAACGACTTTCTTAATTCCTTTGCACGTTTGTGCAGCGTTGCTAAATCTCTCACTTACACCTAAGCTAAATTTAATTTTCCAACGTAACACGACACTGGGCGCACATGTGTTGCGACATTTATACACGAGAGTTTCATGCCGGATACCCCGCCGTCCATTGCACGCGTGCGCTTGCAGTCTACACCGGAGTATCCGGTTAGAATAAATGCTCAGCATTTGTTATTCTAACCAGGCACGAGTTAGGAAGGTTATACGAAAAGTTCTTGGCAAGCCCTTGGCAGTGTGCCCCTCCAAATATTAAGGCCGGGCAGCGGATGAATGCGAAGACTGCAATATCAGGGGCCTTAATCTGGATACTTTGCGAAAAAGACGGCGAGAAATCTGGCGGCCGTGATTGGCCAACGCCGCACTTGACCTTGGCGCCGGCCAACCAGAGCCGCCGGATTTCTCGCCGACGTTTTCGCCAAGTGTCCAGATTAGGGCCCCAGTTCAGAATTGCTCGAAGGACAACTGAGGTTTACTTCAGCTGGTTGGCTGTAAGCCCTTAACGACCTCTTTTCTAGATAAAACACTCAAGTATTAAATGAAGACATAAGCAAAATCGAAAAAAAAACTTCCGCATTTCTATTGAGCGCAAAACTTTCAGCTTTTCAAGCTTTTTTTTTTTTTCTTTCAGTGAATTTAGTTGTAATTGGTCCAATTTTCTACCCTCTTGTAGTTTTCGTTTTCCAAAAGGTTGCAGCAAAAATTCTCCGAATCGGTTGCAGCAGTCACCGGCTGCGCGTTTCCGCTTCTATACACGGCTTGTACGTGACGTCATCGCTTGTGGTCATTCCTACTTGTTGCCGAGAGAAATACATTCGACGGTGCGAAATGTCTGCCGAAGGTACGTGCTAGCAGCCAGGCCATCAGAATGGCTACTGTTGTGACGTCGATGCGAGCGATGTGTACGCTATTCGTTGTTCGGTATTAGCGATGTGCGCGACCAAAAGTGTCGCTGCGGCCAGCTTTCCACGATTGGCCAAACCATGGGCATATGAGCATTGTCAGGTTGTCAGCTTTGACGGTGTTAGTTTCGGATTGCGATGGTTCCTAGCTTTCACTGTGCTTTTTAAACACACCATCGAACTCGTCATCGCATCTGATAGTAAGTACCCAGGATAACAACTGGTGACGTCACGGCGAGGCAAATCCAAGTCGTGACGTCATGGATGGAAACCATAAGAGGGCGCCACCGAAACATCTCGGCGCTAATACACCGACCAACTATGGTGAAACACTGCAACTGTTTAGAGATTTTTGGTATTTCAGAGACTGCAGGCTACGCACGATTCATGCAATTGGCTGCTGAGTATATCCAATTGGCCCTTCTTTTTCAACGCGTCTCGAATGGCGACATTGAAAGTACTGCCGTATGCAGGTATTACATACACTCTAAAAAAAGCCCGTGCGCCTACTTTCCCGCACAACACTCAAAGAGCCAATCAGTGAAACTTACGGGGGCAGCTGAGCGAATGACGATGACCAAACATATGCTTAGACCAAAACACGCAGTATGAGTTGTGACATTAAGCAATGCAAGCATGGCGTTTTGCATTGCTCAATGTGACACCTCAGACTGCGTTATTTGGTCTAAACATATATTTCGACACCGTCATTCGCTCAGCTGCCTCTGTAAGTTGGTGATAGGCTCTCCGAGTGTTGTGCGGGAAAGTACACGCACGGGCTTTTTTTAGAGCGTATATAAAGACGCATTTTTGTCATTGGCTTGCCGCGGTTCTGAAGGGAACGACGAAATAAATTGTTACAACAAAATCAAATCAAATCGTGAGGCGGTCAATGTCTAACACCCTATTGATTACAAGTGAACGAAAAAGCAGGAGGTCCGCTTGGAAGCTTGTACCGATCAATTTAGACTTCCCTCGCCCCGCGACATCTGCTGCCCCCAAACTCTCAATTAGGTTCTACTTGTCGGTTCTTCTATCAATTAGACAATATACATATAAGCTGGTAACCCGTTCATCTTGAAGACTGCAGCCTGTTACGACCGTCAAAATGGTTGAAAATCGCACAATTACACGTGTTTTCATCTGTAACCCAAGGAAGAAAAGCTCCAAACATTGGAAGCTGAACAGGCTTCATTGATAAGCGGCAAGAAAAGTACGACCCCTTTTATGCGTGCCATGTTCGGCCCCATTACTGCACACGTGCTTTCAAAAGTTATTTTAAGCGTCGATTTACCGTGCAATGAAGTTGGCACAACTCTGAAGCTACCGATAGTTTCGTATTGTAGCACCTCGATAGTTGCTCTCTGAAAAGCGCGGACGGCTTTTGAAATTAGAACTTGGGACATATTAAAAGGACAAGCCGTGTCCGGGGATGAAAAGAACAGAAGAAATGTTTGGAAGTGCAAAGTCCGAGAATGCCTTCCGTCAGGTGAACTTAACAGTTTTTATTGGAAACGTAAGTATTGTAATTATCTTCTGCATTATCCGGAATTATGATCGGTCAAAATATCGCTACCAAATAGAGTTGTAACGGGGACGGAACACTACTATACAGGGTATTTAATTTTAATTCGAACAGATAAAAAAAGAAAAGAAAAAGAGGAGGAGTGAGAGTTAGACGAGTGAGTTTTTGACCATATATTTATCAGGCTCGGCGACCATTATATGAGGGGGTAATCGTCAAGCAACGTTGACTAATTACATGAATTTTGCTAATTAACTTGTTAATTATTGGTTTTAGGGATCATGTTAGAATTGCAGTATTTCAGGCAAATTCTATTAAAGGTCAGACCATTTTAAAAAAAGAAAAGGTAAAAACTTGAGATTTGTGTTTGTTTTGTCCGTTTTTTTATCGTTCCGTGTCTCTGGTTACTACATGGACATTTTAAAAAAAAACTTGCCAAAAGGTAATTTTTTTTTAATATATTAATAAATCAGTCATTGCGGGTTATTTTTCCCGATTTAAAGATTGTGCGCAAAAAGAGCGCCTCAAGAGCCAACACCTTCTAGAATAATGAAGGTCTCCGAACGCCGCACTCTTCCTTCCACGGAACGTCATCAGAGTCGGACAACTCGGCGATCGAACTCGAGCCCGATGGCGAGCGTCTTTCGACGCGTTGATTGGACACGAGGCCCAGCCGAGCAGTGACGCAAAACTCGTATCCAATCGGTGTCATGCGCTCGATCTCACTATGATGATGCTAAAATTCTAGCGCACAGGCTTCGATTATTCTAGGTGGTCTTGCTCAAGCCCTGCCCACAATGACGCTTAGAAGAGTGACGTAGTCGTTTTAAGTCACGTCACTTATGTCGTCGGTGCACCCACCTAAAGTCCCTAGATAAGAGCTTCCTACAAGTAGCGACGTTCTTTGAAGCGCCGACTGCGTGACGGTGCAGGTTTTAGAAAAAGCGAATCGCGGCGCACAGCAGAGGTTTCAACTGAATGCCGCTATTATGTTCCAGCGGAATGTGCCTTGTCATTTATTTGTATTGGTTGTCGTTACTTGTAAAAGGGATTTTAGGTGCACCCATCAAGGATACGCTGCCGAGATAGTGATGACATGATTGAAAAGAGGACGCGTCCCCCTTCCAAGCGTCATTGTGGGCAGGGCTTGCGACCCCCTTTTTGAGCGAAATTTTTAAATCGGGCGAAAAAACGCGAAAACTGACGAATATCTCACAGAGCACTACCTTCTCTAAATTGGCCTGGTTCAAGGGTTTATTGGTTCAAGGGACATCATCCCTTGAACCAATAATTAATAAAAATAGTTAATTAAGAAATATATTTAATCAGACAACGTACGGTGACGATTATCCTCTCATTTAATATCCGCCGAGCCTGATAAACACACGGTGAAGACAGAACCCGTCAAAATAACTCTCTCTCTCTCTCTCTCTCTCTCTCCCCCCCCCCCCCCCCCCCATTTCTAAAAATCTGCTCGAGTTAAAAATCAAAGACCCTGTATGTCCTACTTCGCGATTAAAACCAATCGGAGAGAGATAAGACGAACTTCATATCAGAGCGTCTTGAAGGCTTTCTTTTACAACAGAAATTCACCACTATAAAAAAAAAAAAAAAAAAAAAAAAAATTTCTGATAGTTTTTTCGAATTTTAATTTATCCTTCTCGGTAATCGATGCCTTTCACGGACGTGACCGAGTCGAGCAGGAACATAAGTTTTACTAATGCGAGAGAAAAAAAAAAAAAAAAGGAAAAAAGACAAAGAAAAAGCACTTACGTTGTTCGATTTCTTACTGCAGCCACGGGTTCGTTGTCGACGATCGAACAAGCACGCATGTCAGCGGGTAGGTTTCTCTTTTGTTTTTATTGAGTTACAAACGCACACCTTAGGACTTCTGTTACAGTCCAAATTTGAGTTCCGCGGTCGTGGTACGTCGCCGTCAAAAGACGAGGTCCGTCGCTGCGTTCTCCAAACTGTTACCCAGGGCCTGAGAATCTAACCTGGGAAGGCGGCGCTGAACGCATCACAAGTTAGGGTCTCAGGGAGTGGGGAACAGGGCCGCTGACACTCGGAGCTCGTCGTCGCACCAACATCTCCTGGAAGGGGACTCCAACTTCGAAGAAGGAGGCGCGTCACCAAGCAACAACTCTTACTTAAAAAAAAAAAAAAAAAAATGGAGCAGGAAAAGGATTAGTAGGAACATCTTATGGTCAGTAACAAGTGGCGCGGTCACACTGATAATACATCGTACAAAAAACAGTATTTAGAGACACTGTCTGAGACGTGTTTCTATGCCGGTCCTGTAGCATTGATCATACAAAAACAGTGTGCAGACGCGTTCGCGGAATACAAGTGCACATAAGGCGAGTTCGGAGACACTTCTGTCACGGTGTCTGCTGCAAAAAGCCCACATTGCTCACCGACGTAAAGAAATCGGCTTTCTGGACTCCGCAATAAAATTCAGATTAAAAAAAAAAAAAAAGTGGTGAAATTTTTTTTTACACAGCCCTCAACTCTTTCCCATTTGCAGAGCGAATGCTGGAAGGGAGGGGAGTGGAAATAAGGAAACCACCAATCGTGGTGAGGAGAGACTTTTTGTAGAAGGAGTTTGGTCCCGCGCTGTCTTAACCTGCCTGCAGTGCACGAACATTTACTTGTCGCCAGTTGGAGCCACTTAAGTGGAAGAAACGTAACCTACCTATAGTCCGTTGCAGCTCAAAATGGTAGGGCGAGGGGAAGGAAGGCCGGAGACGAGGAAGCAAACAGAACGCTGGAGAGAGGAGGATGTTTCCCCCTCTCCCCTCCAGCGTTTCGTCTGCTTCTTCCTCTCCAGCCTTCCTTTCCCTCGCCCTACCTTCTTGAGATGTAACTTACTATAGTTACTAATTAATAACGCGTAACGGTGTTTAGATTTTGTTTTTTAGTAGCGTGTAGTCAACGTTTGACCTGAAAGAGGGCTCAGCTGGAGTTCTGTAGGCGACTTAGTGATGATACCAGAATAAATGCGACTGACCTCGTCATCCTGGAACAGTAAAGCTGCAGTCACACCGTTCAATTGTCATACCCAAAGAAACGGTGTTCGCTGTAGCCATGATGTCAGAATTATCTGTCATCTCAAGCATGTTCGAAGTATGTTTGCTTTATACACATATGTATGCTTGGAACACGTTTGCAGATGTTTTTTTCTTTCTATGACCAATGGGACAGGGCCGCCGTACAAGGAAGAAAGACTCCTCAGACAGCGCATGCATGAGTGTCTCTCGTATGATGTATTAGCGCTGTGACGACGGCCTCAAGGAACACGAGGAGATCCAATGCAGCATTCACGATCCGGCCCAGTATCCGGGTCAACGCTAGTGATCTATGAAATAGGTCCACTATCAGTCACAGCGTATGCGGGGTTCCTGCAGAAAGCATGGCGACCGTCCTGCCCAGAGTCGACCATCTGCGAAGGAAGAGACGACAAAGAGCTCATTAATAAACACGCACGACGGAGTGTGGCAGATATGCGGCGCCACCCGTAAAAATTCTCTCTTCGAAACAATAGGCGAGCGATAAGACCTCTCGCGTGGTGTGATCGCTCGAATGCGAAGGCAGCCCCAAGCTAGAACAATGCAGGAGGTCCCGATAGACTGAGGTCGTTCATCTTGCGCGGCTTATTTGTTGGTCCTTTACGAAGACACGCGCGGAGGTTGCCAGGCAAACACCACCCACGGAAAGAAACGCAGATTTTTTCTGTCAGTGTGGACGTTCTTGGGCGAGAAATCGCAGCGTAATTAACCCTTGCTGTAAGGTGTGACAAACTGCCAATCGAGCCACCATGTGCGATCGCCCTCCGATATTTTTAGCGCCGAAATGTTTCGGTGGCGTCTTGTAGCTCCTGTCCGCGACGTCACGACCGAGATTTGCCTCGCCGTGATGACACAAAGTGCAATCCTGACTATTTATCATCAGTTGCGAAAGACACGTCCAATGATGTGTAGAAAGCACGGTTGAAGCTTGGAGTCATCGCATTCTCAAACCAACACCGGCAAAGTTGACAGTCTTATTTCCGCCTATGAAATCAAAAATTAATCTAACTAAAAACGTTACACAGGATGGCGCCGACCATAGATACGTTTTTCGCCGCCTTTCCAGATTTGCTTAAAAAAAAAAAAAAAACGTGAAAGGTACACTTACGCGGTTTGCGCAGGTGAGTTATACGGCCGGCGTCGTCTAATTACGTTACATTTGTTAAATAACTTTTTTATTTTGTGAAAATAGACATATGGTTCCGATTAGAAACTTGCCGAGCGTCATCCAAGACCATCTATATCAATAATTTTTAGAAATACTTTGAGCGCGTGGGAAGCGTAGTTGTGCCCTCCCGCACGCACTAGTACGCTACAAAGTACGCACAGGCTCACGAGAGCGCGCGACACTAGAGCGTAATGTTGACTAAACCGCCGACGAGAGAGCGCGCGACAGAACAGCGCCGCGACAGGAGAGCGCCGTGACATGAGAGCGCGTGTCATTAGAGCGTGCATCACGAGAGCGCATCTGTGCGCCTGGGAAATGATCGACATTGGGTTCTTCAAACGCATGCTTTCGCATTTCGAACGCTTGATGTCATTTAGTTGGATGACTACGCAAATTAAGCTGGTCAAAGAGGCACAAGCGTGTTAAACGCAGAGGTCTGCAGTCACACCATTTAAGATAATTAATTTTGTTCAGGTTATCTATCCTTACTCAATACGTATACCGCGCATTTGTCATTGCTGCCGCTTATAGAGTGCTCTTTTTTTTTTCTTTTTTTAATTCGTCACTACTTTGTCCTTGAGACATTTCCACTTGTCCTTTTTGTCCCCCAGAAACAAAAATTCGATTGACATATCAATATGGGTGAGAAAAAATTGGTTTGACGATGAGCTTTCTTCCGAGATTAAACATTTTAGTTCTTTACTGAGAGTAAGGAAGTACAGGAGCCTACAGTGCGTGCAGGTGTTACATCATTATCTCGTTAAATTCTGGCAAACGCCGAGAAAACGTCGAACTTGGAACGCGCTAGAAATCAATCCGTTTGTTCTTACGATTAATGACGAAATATGAAGCTGCATTTACACAGGGGCGGATTTAGGGGGGGGGGGGGGCGGGGGGGGGGGCGGCCGCCCCCCCCCCGAGACGCCAAAAATAAAAATAATTCTGATTTTTTTTTTTAATATTTGGTTTTGGTGTAGTGATTATTTGGTCAGCAAACTAAATTTGTGCTGTCGAAGCAGGAATGTAGATTCGGCCATCTGTTTTTCCTTGGCAACGTCTTTGTTATTTAATAAAAAAAAAAAATGGAGAGAGATGAGTGGACAAGTTTACCAGACGCGAAATGTACCTGCGAAGGGAAAGCGGTGCTTGTTTAAAGTTCAGAACCTAAGATAGCAGCTTTGCGGCGCGGGCTCGTCCAAAGCGTCTCTCCACCCTGTACGGAGGCGGCGGCTTTGGTATCGAGGCTCCCTGCTCCCTCCGTCTCTCTGTGGAGCCATCCTGTGCCGCTGAATCGGCACCACTGGTTGAAAGGCGAAGAGAGGCGGGAAAAGTCCACTATGACCGCAAGACTCGGCTAAGGGCGTGGAGGGGAGGTTGTTAGGTGTCGACGCCCAGCCTTGTCTCCCTGGGAGCATGGTAATCTCGCTGGCGTCCAACCTTTCTCACGAACAACGCCCGAACCACTCAGTCGGGAAAACTTAACAGGTTTATTTCATAGCGAAATATGTGACCGAAGACGACCGTCTCTCGAACGGTCGGGATTTTTGTGGACACGCGAGGGAGAGGAGGATTCCGTGGGCGGTGCTTTTCCTGAAGCGACCGAGGGCAGTCTGACCAGCGGAGCTCTCCACCAAGGGGAGCTTAACGTTTGGGAAAGGCGAGACGACGATTATCCCCCACTCTGGAATCCTACGAAGGGGGTGGGAAACAGTTCCAAGGTCTTCGAATTGGCTGATGAACGATCCCTGGATTGTTCCCCCGCAGACAGCCGGCGCCGTTTAATCCCCCCTCCCACCACCGTGGCAGAGAAGAATCGGGAAAGCTCGGAACACACACTGTCGCGTTCCGCCGCCTCGGCGCCAGCCGCAGGTAGAAGTCCGAAGGGTTGACACGTGACGTGAGGGAGGGGAGTCCTTGAGCGGCGCTTCCCCGGAAGCGACTGACGCCAGCCAGACTGGCAACGACCCGAGCGTTCGGCTAAGCCTGGGCTAATCCTTCCCCCAAAGTGGTCCTAACGACTAGGAAAATACTTCGGTAAGCTTCCCACGCACTCACACACATATGAAGATAGGACGGATCATAACAAGGTGTTGTTGAGATGGCGATAGCGAGGCGCGCATACCAAAACTCAACTGGTTTATTTTTGCTTCCCGTCTTGGGCGACGGGCGTTCCCCTCTCCTTGGCTACGTTCTCCCGAAGCGGGAGGGTGGGAAGAACCGGTCTATCGGGAGCGCAGCAAGGTCACGAGGCAGGGCGAGTTCTCTCGAGCGGTGAGCAACGTGGGTCACCACAGCGTGCGTGTGTGGGCTCTGAGTCATGCGCCGCCGGGCCTGAGCGAAGGTACCTCGGGAATGCCAGCGCTCACGTTTCACAAGTCAGGAACGGTCGGTCAGGCTACTTTGAAGGGGAGTCAGTCGGGTAGCTTAGAGCGCCGAGAACAGTGCAGCTTCAAGATCCGCGAGGGAAACCAAACGTGGACTTCTTTACTGTGTTGCACCATTCATCCCTTCTCCGTCGCGGATCGCTGTTTTTCAGTGACGATTGACTTGGAGCACGTGGTGACGCGCACGTTCGAGCTTAGTGGCGGCGCTTTCGACCTGTCGTTGACACGTTCACTCCTGGGCAAAACGGTGATTCGGGTAACGAGAAAGTGCTGTTGACCTCCAGAGACAAAGTGAGCCTAAGGCGGATGAAGTAACCGGGAGTCGAGTTCTGCAGCCTGTTAAGAATGGAACCTTCGGCGACCTTCTTCCGAGTTTCAACGCTGCGGAAACGAGTCACGATCTGTTCAGGACAGTCGCCCGCCTGTTGGAGCCTGCCCGAAACGAGTCACGATCTGTTCAGGACTGTCGCCCACCTGTCGAAGCCTGTCGAAGCCTGTCCAAAACGAGTCTCAACGCGTCCGTGACGTCAACGGGACGCGTGTGTGTGTGCGTGTGGGTTCGTGCGCTCCGGAAGGGGAGAGAGGCATGGCCTAACTGCGGAGAACCATGGCTACGACGCACTTCTGGCTACGACGCGGCGGACTTTCCTGCAACGCACTTGGCGGTTGCACCTGCTGCCCTGGCGGAGAGTGAGGGAGAAAACGGACCCTATATAAGGCGGAGCGTGAGGCTGCTCCGTGGTTCTCTCGGATTTGACGACTGTATCGCTACCATGTAATTAAACCGTTCGTTACGTTACCAATTCTCCCACCTCCACTGGACCCCTGGGTTCTTCACTTCGGGGAATGGTCGTCGTCACGAGCCAGGAAGCCTCCGGACGTGCGGCTTAAACCCCGCCTCGAACAAGTCGCTACAATGGTGAGTTGCACTTTAGTCCGTAAAATGACGTTGCTCTTTTGACAAATTATAACGAGGCATTTTCTGCACTTCGCTCGCGTATGAGGTGGTTGGTAGCCGTGACGCATGCCGAAAAAGTAATTGACATAGATAGTAAGGAAAAGAAAAGCTAAATGGAACGTGTGAATTGTTCGTTTCTTTGCCACCATCCGCAGCGACATAAAAAAAAAACATCGCGCTGCAGACAATAATTGTTTCCTCCTCTTTCTATGCATAAAAATTAGTCATAGACTGTGTGCGGCGTTTCTTTCGGTCGATGGATAATCAAAATATTTATGCGAAATTTGCTCACTAAATCTTTTTGAGGGGTGGAAGGACAATGATGGCTTAAGAACTCCCAGCCAACCAGCGTTTGGGACTTGGTATGTTATATTGAGCTAATTTTTGTAATAATTTTTCCTTTGTATTTGTGTACGCAGCCTTTACTACTTTCACCTTCCATTTACACTTCGGCTTGAGACGCATAAGATCGCACAGCTGATATTGGTAATTAGTGCTGAATCAGTCACTCGTGGTATTTATAAATTACGTCACTTAT
The DNA here is from genome assembly GCA_013358835.2 of Ixodes persulcatus. Lineage (NCBI taxonomy): Eukaryota > Metazoa > Arthropoda > Arachnida > Ixodida > Ixodidae > Ixodes > Ixodes persulcatus. Next base: position 328,274 of record JABSTQ010010549.1, read on the forward strand.
GAAGGGGTTCTATCTGTTTAGTAAAACAAGTGTTTTTTACATAGAGTGAAGATGGTCCACCAAAGTCATCCAAGCGGAAAAGTACCACTCTGCATAACTTCTTCCAAGCTGTGCCCAAAAAGATTGTCACTGAGGCAGACATCGCAAGCAACGACTCGAAGCTCACTTTGAAGTCTGATGGCGTGGACGAACAACTCACGATTGAGGCTCTCCCGTCGCCCATGGTCGAGAATTCTGACGGAACTACCCCACTAGCCCCGGCCGTCCACACACTTCGGAATCCAGCAGCTGACTTTGGTTTGCAATATGACATTGGCAACTTCGTTGGGGCGAGGCCAGACGACCACACCGTGGTTGGCTTACTCGAATGCCATTGGATGCCACCGCAAGGTTACTCCTTCCCTTTCTCCGAACACAACAAGGGACAAACAGTCGAACGGAGGTACGTCAGAAGTGACCACCTACTGAAATATCCTTGGCTGGTTGTCTCGGATGCCAAGGCAGGTTTGTTCTGCAACTGTTGTCCTCTTTTTGCCACCGGGCACATTGGGGGGAAACACAAGACAGTTGCCCTTCAGGCTCTTGTAACGGAGCCTTTGAAAAAATTCGCGAAGCTTCTGGGGAAAGATGGAGCTTTGGAAACCCATTCCAAAGCTAGATATCACATCGAAGCAGTGGAAGCAGGCAAGGCTTTTCTGAAAACTTGTCGCGACCCAGCAAGGGTCGTGGCAAACCAGATCGATACACAGCGAATGCGGCAGTTGTCTGAAAACCGCGCGCGGCTTCTCTCGATTGTCGACAACGTTGTGTTCCTGGCCCGGCAGAATATTGCCTTCCGTGGACATCGGGATGACGGCCCAGTGGTCACTAGGAAGAACGGCAATGACAGTTCGGAGAATGGAGGAAACTTCAAGGAGCTGCTGCGCTTCAGAGTGAAATGTGGTGACCATGCCCTCGAAAAACATCTCTCCACAGCCACAGGAAGGAAGATGTTCACAAGCAAAACAACTCAAAATGCCCTTATTGAATGTTGCGGAGACGAAGTTCTGTCCGTGATCTTGGCATGAGTTCGACAGAGCAAATATTATGGCATTATGTTCGACGAGACAACCGACGTGGCTCACAAGTCTCAGCTATCTCTTGTTTTGAGGTATGAACATGATTTAAAGATCAGAGAAGATTTTGTGGGTTTCTTAGATCCTCGAGAACTCAAGCCTCAAGAATCAAATCAGAATCAGAATTCGTCCATGTCGGACAGCGGGTCCAACGAGGAAGAGCAAGACGAAGACGACGCACTGGAGCCAACACTGACTGGTACCAAGCTCGGAAAAATCGTGCTAAGTCTACTGAGGTCATTGTCTCTCGACCCCAAAGGCTGTGTAGGCATTGCAACAGACGGATGCTCAGTAATGACCTCCGAGCTCTGAGGTGCCATTCAGGAAATTCAAAAAGTAGCCGTGCATGCAGTTCGATGCCCCTGCTTCAACCACAGCTTGAACCTTTCTATATCCAAAACATCAACTGTGCAAAGTGTCCGAAACACCACCGGGACAATGCGGGAAGTCATTGCGTTTTTTACGGCCTCGCCCAAGCGTAACGCCGTTTTGAAACTCCAGCTTGGCAAACAGCTGACCAAGTTATGCGACACACGTTGGGTCGAACGTCACGACGCTGTTTTGCAGTTTAGAGAGAGCCTGGGAAGCATCGCAAAGGCGTTGGAAACGGTTTCGCAGTGGCGAGAACCATGCTCGGCTGCCAAGGCGAGATCACTGCTTACATCAATCCTGGATGCCGAATTTGTAATCGCAACCCTAGCTCTCTACGATGTTGTACTCTCAGTCACGCTTCCCCTAAGTCGGTTGCTCCAAAAGCCGGATCTGGAAATGAACAGTGCCTCGGACATCGTGAAAGACACAATCGTCGTCCTGAGCGAAAAGTGGAACCCATTAAACGTCGAGAAGACTTTCAAAGAAATTTTCGCGCATGCAGAAGAAATTGCCGAGAATATGGGAGCCCACTAGATGTGCCTCGTCTAGTCCAACGACAAATGAACTGCGCAA